>JAJOZX010000392.1:662500-865000 GCA_023014485.1 Bathynomus jamesi
GCGGAACGTTCTTCTACACAAGTGTCGTTCTTTACATTAATTATACTTTGTGTTGTTTGCAGTTAAAATATATATTATATATAATATATATATATATACACACAGGGTGTACAATTTAGGGTGCATCAGCCCATAAGGGGTGAAATTTCGAACTTCGGATATTGATTCGGCCCTATGATATTATGGTTACAATCCCCAACAAACCTTCAGTGTCCACATTTCAAGCTGTTCTGACAATATTTAGTGGGTCCACCTCGAAGATGAAAATTTGACAATTGTGGAATTTTATGGTTTTACTAGAAAATCTTGTGTAAGCATTGTAGATTTTGTTTGAAAAAAAAAATTGTAAATATAGTTAATTTTAGGCAAGTTTTAGCCTCAATTCATGAAATTATCTGTCTTTTTAGACTTTTTTGTATTCTGAGAATCATGAAGTGAGTTACCAGGATGCGGGACGAGGACCTAACTTGCTAAGCATCCCACTGACCACCTCCACCTATTAAAAATGGTATTTCATGATAAAATACTTGTAAAAATTGATTTATTGCTTATTGATATCTTAATTCTTCTTCTTTGTCCTTTTTTCTTCTAAAACAGATGATAAAGAAGCTTGTCTCTCTCTCAGATTAGGAGTGGCTTTTCTGTCAGCTTCTACAACTTGGAGAACATTTTGAAGATGTTCTTCAGTCCTTGCAGCCTCATAAAAGTCACTGCATAGTTTTACTGCCCTCTCAGAGCCATCATTTATGACATTTATAGCCAAAAGTTTTTCTTTGGAAGATAAATGATGCTGTTGTTTTCCATTCAACAATCTCAACCATTAAAAAATCATAGTCTAACTGTAGTGAAGAGAATATGAACCATGAGTTTTGTCAACCAAGTCAGCTAGTGTGGTTTCCGATCGTAGATTGGTAGGGAAATTAGGCTTTCCAAAACTAGATCCATGTCTACCTTCTGGAACCACTGTCTCAATCTTGTGTGGTTTATAGGAAAGTAGATGGTTTGTTATAGCACGAAGTTCATTTTTTGGAACCAAATCGCTGAATAATACAAGAGGAATCATCTCTGATGAAAGGTACCAGAGATGACGTTTCAAAGATGTTAGAGCACTTTTTGCTATTTGCTTGTTTACTTCCTCGTATCTAAGAAGCTTTTTGTAAAGCTGCAAATCGTGCCATGGTGCATCAAAAACTGAAGAGCAGGTCATCCACCATGGGTAGTAAATCAGTGAAATGAAGGTTGCAAAGTCTCTTAGTTTCAGAATTTGTTGCTTGTTTGTGATTGTTACTGAAGGTAGTTTCGAGATATATATCTTCTAGTAATGCAATTTTTAGAGCATATATTGCTTTACTCATCCATCTGGCTCTATGTATAGCACCAGGTCGCTGAAGGGTTATATCCTTATCACTAGGTCCTGCATTTAAGTATAACACTAAGTCAGAAAATTGTTTGTAGTCATATCGTGTATGTTGCTTTTCTATATTACTTATTTGAATTGCATAATCAGTCCATTCCTGAAGAATCTCCTGGACAGCTTTGGAGTACTGATTGAAGTCAATTTTTTTCAATTTTTCATCCTTGGAAATCCACTGAAACTTTTCTCGAAATCTGTTAGACATTAATTTCTGGTCCACTCGAAGTTTCTACTTTCATGTCCTGAAACACATGACTCATAATAACTTCACCAACATGATGCCTGCATGCAGACCATAATAAAGGCCGTCCAATCTCTTGTTGGATAGTTATGCATGCAGCGCTCACATGTCCCGTGTTGGTTGCTGTAGTGTCGAAAACCAAGTTCACTATTGAATCGGAGCAGTTCCACAATTTCAGTAGCTTCATAACTTCTTCAGTCAAGTTTTTCCCAGATTGGCCACTGCCACCAGCACTAGGATGATATGATGGAATACCAAGTAGTTTGAGATCCATTGAATTTCCAACTGATACGGCTAATCGTTCTTCTGTAACATATTTATCCTGCAGAGTAGAAATTATTTTCGAATCCCAATGAAGAGAGGCCAATTTAGGAGGATTCCAGGATTTTTTAATGGAACTTGAAATTTTTGGGCTACTTCGCATCTTGCTCTGTCAGCTGTAGCATATGAAGTTGCCACTGCCTTAGTGTTACCACCACATTCTTCAACAAAAGCTTTTGTGAATGCAGCCTGTTGTGCCGGAGTCATTTTCATTCTTGATGCCAAAGAAACAAGTTTCGGTCTTTTCAGAATGTCATGAGGAATGATAGCTTGAGTACCTAAACAGACTGTTGACTGTGGATTTTCCATCTTTTTCAGCTCCATCATTAGCTTCTGACTCACTCTCAATGGTAGTTGTATCGCTTGTGCTACTGCTTTCTAATTCAACATAACTGCAAGAAGCTTCAGTGTCTCTCAATTCCTTTTCTTTTCTCGCATTTTCTTCACATTTTCGAAAATTAATGCGCTTCATTTTGGATGCTAAAGTTTGATCATGAGCTCCAAAAGAAGCAATTCTATCCCCTTGCATAGATTGAAGAAATTGTATATCTTCTGGATTACTCATAATTTTTTTGGCATTTTTAATCCACAGTGGAAAAGTCATTTTAAGTTGCATTTCCATATCTTCTAGTCTTGTCTTTGTACTTTGTAGCTCTCTTCTTTTCAATGGAATTTCTCTCAGTTTCGCATTCTTTTCTGACAACGAAATTATTTTCTCACATGCTTTTTTCTCAGTAATCATTGGTATGTTGGCTTTATTGTAGAATGGTTGAATTTCTGTTAAAACAATTTTAGCTATATCTCGCTTAGTTCTTCTCTCTTTTAGACCCTGTTGCTGGTGAAATAGGAAACATCTAAGAACTTGTTCACTTTTGGCAAGCGACATCCTACAATCTTTGCATCATTATTTGTGATGCCAGGACCTAATCCAAATATACAGGTTTTTTTTCGTGTTTTTACATCAACTTTATCTGCACCACTTGAACAAGTTTTACCACTAGAAGTGGCTTCACTGGCTTTACCACTATTATCCATTATATCATATATCAACTATTATCACCAACATATATCAAAAATTGACCTGTAATAGAAACATAGATTAATATTAAAGTAGTCTACATGCCTGAAAATAAGAAAAAATAGCTATAGGTATTTCATGATGGCAAATGATGTTTATTAATAGTAGCTATGGCTTAAACACAAGCAAACTAAACATACTAGGCCTATAGTACCTTAAGGATCATTCAATTCAATAAAATAAAGGTATATGTGAAAAAAATAACTTAAGGCAATTTATCCCAAAAATTGTCATTTTTGTAAAAGTTTAGGAGCTAGGTGGACCCAGTAGATATTAATCAATTGACCTGAAATTTTGCATGTGAATTTTTTTTAGGGAATGTAACCATAATAACGTAGGGCCAAATCAATTTTTGAAAGTTGCCATTTTTGATGCACCCAAGTACATAAAGTCAGGATCTATTTTTGTGAAGCACTTTGAAATTATATGGAATTCAATGATAAAGTGGTAACATTTATTAAATAATTAAGAGTAGGATTCGACGTGATGCCCATCAGTATCCCTGCACAGCTCAAATCGTTCCGCAGCATTTCTAAACACATTCTGGAGCATTTTCGGGGTTATGTTATCTGCAGCAGTTCGTGTACGTAAGTTTTCAAGACTCGTAATCTTCGTCTGATAGACGTGCGATTTGATAAAGCCCCATGCAAAGAAATCTAAAGGGGTTAAATCTGGTGATCTCGCTGGCCAAGGTCTGTTGCTTCCGCGTCCGATCCAGCGATTTGGAAAACGTCCATTTAGATAATGCTGAACAATTTTGGCATAGTGACAAGGAGCACCATCATGTTGATAGACGACGGTACTAACAATCCTATCCCCGTCGTCTATCAACATGATGGTGCTCCTTGTCACTATGCCAAAATTGTTCAGGATTATCTAAATGGACGTTTTCCAAATCGCTGGATCGGACGCGGAAGCAACAGACCTTGGCCAGCGAGATCACCAGATTTAACCCCTTTAGATTTCTTTGCATGGGGCTTTATCAAATCGCACGCCTATCAGACGAAGATTACGAGTCTTCAAAACTTACGTATACGAACTGCTGCAGATAACATAACCCCGCAAATGCTCCAGAATGTGTTTAGAAATGCTGCGGAACGATTTGAGCTGTGCAGGGATACTGATGGGCGTCACGTCGAATCCTACTCTTAATTATTTAATAAATGTTACCACTTTATCATTTTATGATGAATTCCATATAATTTCCAAGTGCTTCACAAAAATAGATCCTGACTTTATGTACACCCTGTGTGTGTGTGTGTATGTATAGAAGAGTTCCTTGTTCCATGCACGGTCTGTGTTTAACATATAATGTTCTCAGGGAACCATTCTGAGTTTGTGTATATATATATATATATATATATATATATATATATATATCAGGGCTATTCAAAATTATTCACCTAATTTCAAATGAGAATATTTTTTAATGTTACAAATACAGTGTGATTTGTGATACATCAACCAAAAGAAAAACTGTCCAAATTTTGTTTCTCACCTCATAAATGCTCTATGTGACTTCCCCTAGTTACACGAGCAACGTCGACACGATAGTCGAATTCCTCCCATACTCGCTCCAGCATGTCCGTTGTCACTGACTCTACGGCAGTAACAATGCGAGTTCGGAGCTCATCCAAAGATGTGGGCAACGGTGGCACGTACACAGTATCCTTAACGTACCCCCAAAGGAAGAAGTCGCACGGTGTAAGATCCGGCGACCGATTTACAGCTCGAAAACTGCAACACACAAAACGCCTTCTGCTGTGCGGACGCCATTTTCACACTGACTGTTTGTTGCTAGGCTAGGCCACGGCGTGACTTTGGAGCCCTCTCGCGGTAATCTTGTAAAATTCGGAGATTTCCTCTTTCATGTGGTGTATGCCCAGTTGATGCACGGTTGATAGGTACGGAAGTATTCTCAGTTGAAATCGGATGAATCATATTAAATAGCCCTGTGTGTATATATATATATATATATATGATACACAGACCGTGCATGGAACAAGGAACTCTTCTGGGATAATTAAATCCACTATAGTCCGAATAAGTAATGGTAAATGACAAATACCATAGTTTTTCTTTTTCATGATGCTAGCCCGACGTGGGCAACGGGTCACTCGCAAAGAGGTCCCATAAATATAGCTTCCCTTACCAGCTATCTACAAAGCAGACAGGATCCAGCTTTGGGACATGGATCTAGGGTTTAAAGCAACCCTAGATCCATGTCCCAAAGCTGGATCCTGTTGATACATATAAATGAAGAACCCGGTTTGCTCGGGTAATCCAGCGAACATGATGAATGTCACCTGGAGACCTGCGGGCTAGACTTTCAGATACCCATCCAGATTGCACCGCTAGGCACATATCATAGAGATACTTTTGATCATTGCTCAACTCTTTCACGACATTCGGTGGTATATCTTGGACGTTGCCCTGAACTGGTGAAAATGCCACTAAGTCTAAAATGGTTGAATCACATTTCAATTTGGCTCCAATTGAACCTTTAAAGGTATTTGGCCCTGATGTTTTTCCGTCTATGGTTTCAAATATGTGTGAAGGGGAGTTCATTCATGTGTAAGAGAGAGAAGACATTGAACTGATCTATGCAAAAAAATTTCAATCAGTTTTATGGTACCAGCAATTCTACCAGTATTGACAGCAGTACCGTCGCATAGCAGAGCATTGAGAGTGTCGATGCTTGCTGAATCAATTAGGAACGTTATAATTTCATCAGCTATACACCGAGCATTTCCTGCGTCAGGGCAGAGATGGTCTACATAGATACCTCCAGGGTCTTTGATCAGCACATAATGTTCTTCTTTCTCTTTTCCATGCTTGGTTAACGTATCATCGTTTCTTCCATCAAACCCTATACAGTCAATATTTACATTTTCACATCTAGATCTAATAATATTTTTCTTGCCTACACGAGTTCTCTCTTTCTATTTTCTTCCTATCAAACATGTTAGATTGATCGATTATTCCTATATCTTTCAATGCAGCATTAACAATAGCTGCTGTAGCTCTCGAACTCACATGGTAACGGTCTGCCACCAATGGTAATTCATTGTATCAATACCTATTTTGATCATTTTCAATCAGTTCCACATCGGGCACGAATTCTAGCTCATTGTCACTGTCTTCTATATCTTCGCTAAAGTCATCTACTGAAGAAGATGGTACAACTTCCATAGCCTCTGCCATTTCTACTTGTGACCTTTGTTGCCTCTTGTTCTTCTCTTGCTCTTGAGAGGGATCGTCTCTGGACAGCGGCAGCTTCACGATCAAATGGCCCTAATTGGTTTATTCTTTGCTTTTGGCCTACAAATGACTCCCACTCTACCATTGGGATTTTTACCTCCATCGACAAAACGGTCTTTCTATTCCTTTATAACATTTGCAAGTACAAATGTCAAACATTTCATCATATGAAGCAAGTTTTTTAGCAAAATTTTCATTCCTTTGACGTAGAGGAACCTTGTTCGAGGAAAGAGCTGACCTGATTAATCTTTCAACTGCAGAAGAAATAGATCTTTCTTGAATGACAGGTAAAGAGAACATGGCCCAAATATCTTGAAGATCTTTGGTAACTATATTGTAGCAATCATTCGCAGTTGCTGATCCCCTTGACTTGATTTTTTTTTTTTCTCTTTTGAATGAAGAAATAGTGTGACAACGTCTCCCTTTGTAGGAATCATTGATCGGCGGAATTCGGTGGCAAAACCAAAAGCTACATTCGAAGATTTGTTTCTGGTTGACATTTTTTCAACCTTTTTAAAAAATTAAAAATCCAGCTTTTATAGAATCATGCATGGATCATAAGTAAATCTAAAGAGCATAAATTCTTATAATTCCTGTAAAAATATATGATAATTAGAACATGAAATTTATTGGTATTGAATTTGAAATTCAACACAGCTCAGTAAATTGATTACACATAAACGATGTTTGTGTGTAATCAATTTTCTGATATAGCAAATATTTTGAGAAAATACGTGTGGTGAAAATTTTGAGAAATCCAAATTTTTGAGGTAATTGCCAGAAAATTGCGCACAAGATATATTATGCAATTTTAGGGAGGGGTGGGGGTCATCTCTATGTGAAGATGCTCTAAATGGTCTCCATTTTCATTTATGAGACTATTTTCATCTTTGGGGCGGAGCTGTGGTACGGGGGGGGAGCATAAACTTTCTTTTGGAGTATGTTGGTCAGGACCCCAATTCATAAGCCCCACATCGTGCCCGATCTGCCCCCAGAAATTCGACCCGTCCTAGACTACAACGGGATGGAAAAATAAAATGATTAGCACCTGATTAACAAGAGTTAATTCGAGGCAAAATGTATTTTAACAGGATATTGTCAATTTTATACATTCCCGCACTGTTATTGAAATTATTTTTAAAATGGATAAATGCACATTCTAGAATACAGGAATACCTCGAAATTTGTCGTGAATTTGCGTTGGTAAACAGTTGAATTTCGTCAATTTCGATCGTTTTTTTCACAATTTTTGAAAAAACGACGAATCTGCAAATATGTAAGACAGATTACGAAATTGTCGGTAATAAAACATTGACGACGAAATTCGAAATGACAAATTTTGAGGTATTCCTGTATTGCTTTCAATTATTTGTTTTTAACGAGCACTTTAGAACTATCCCACTTGCTACTATGATTACATCTATACATATGGTTAAACAATGCATTAGAATTATTTGCTGTTCTACACGCATATTTATGATGTTTTACCCTAATATATGACGTTTTACCCGTTTGGCCTATATATACTGAGTTATATTGTGTGCATCCGATTGAATACACACACACAACCAACCACATTATCGGGCTATTCTTCATTAGGCGTGATTTAACAGTATTATTATTATACTTAAAGATTACATTGATAACAATTGCTTTAAGTAAAGTCCGAAGATATTGAAAATTAACATGGTAAGGTAGGCTAAGGATATTTTTACGCCCAAATTCCTTAGTTACACTATTATAATGTTCACCTATTCTTGGCTTTCCGAAGGCAATTATCTAGAAATGAAATAGGATAACATAATTTAGTACTAATATTCATGATATTGCATAACACGGAATCTAAAAATTCAGGAATGACAATGCTCTAAGAAACATAGCAGAGAATATAGAAGATTTAATCGAGGGATGATGGTCAGAATAAAAATGCACATGTCAGTTATTATTAGTAGGCTTACGATAAACTTCAAATTTGAACTGATTCAAGCATCTCAGAATTTTTAGATCCAGAAAAGATAAGCTTCCATCATTTTCTTTTTCAACCGTGAACTTGATAGATGGGACTAAATTGTTGAGCCTACCAAGAAATAAGTCAATATCCAAATTATTAGGCCAAAGGCATAAAATATCTATATACCTGTACCAAACAAGGTTAAAATTAACAATAGTAGGCAACCTCCTCCTCCTCAAAAAAATCCATATATAAGTTAGCTAATACAGGTGAGAGGGGATTTACCCATCGCCAATCCAAACGACATAGCATAAAACTTATTTTCAAACAGAGTTTACAATTTTTGACGCAAAGCTTAATTAACTCAATAAGAGTGTTGTGTGAACAGGAAAAGAATATTGAAAGATCTTATTATTCACGGAAGTCCTTGTTGATGACCTACTTGATTTTTTAGAAGATAAGATCTCTAGAAAGACATTATCCATCCTAAATCAACAGTAATACTTACAAAGCATTTGACATACTGTACTTGTAAGCACTATTAGCCTACCAACAGAGCCACGTACTGTAGTTTATCCTTCAGCTGGTGGTCCCATGTGCCATTGTTGTATTTATGTAGTATTCAGAGTGGTTACTCGCTAGTTAACATTTTCTTTGTTTATTCCATACCACTATAATAAATGCTTAATTAGTAGTAGTTTCCAAAACGTGATACAGGAATAAGTTCTGATCTGTTCATCGTGTTCAATCTTCACTGAATTATGAATTTGCACAATTTGCCATTATAGGGATTCATTAATTAATCATGCAAATTTGGTATTAATATAATTTTCTGTATATCTTTAAAATGGTATACTCGTAAATTTTGTTTAATCTTCACGACTCTTCAACAGTAATTTTTGGAGATGTTAGAAGGATGAAAATGTTGTTTTTACAGCACTTACTCTGTTAACACTGTGTACTTATTCCTCATAAATGAATTGTTTACAAGAGTGAAAAAACTTGTATTGTGTATAGTCATAAAATTCAAGTTTTTCCCCAGATTGTGACATGAAGAGAGAATTGTCTAACGTCTGGTTCTCAGATGATGTGAAACAGGGATTAGTGGATGCAATTAGCCTCATTCCTACGTCAAGACTTCCAATCAATTCTTTAAATATAGACTCTGAAACCTTATTAGTAGGGTCTGATAACGAGTCTGTCTACGTTATAAAAAATGTTTTGTATGAATAGGACAAATTCCATTTCTTCGATATTTTTATTTATTTATTTTTTTTTTTAAATTGATATTAAATAAAGTATAAAGGTATTTAAAGATATTGTTTAAGCTCGAGACCTTTCATGCCTTATTAAAAATTTAATTATGCCGATGCATGGAGATAGTCTGAAAAAGGTTCGATTTTGAGTATCAAGATTCAGAACACAGGGTGTTTCTGGTCGACACTAGAAATATGGAAGAGAAGCACTTCATATTAGTTACGGAATTACTATGACAAACTTCAAATGCAAACTACAAATTCCGAAATTTGTATTTGGTATTTGAAGTTTGTCATAGTACAGGGGAAGCAAACGGACATAGTTCAGATGATCATGAGCAAAGTAGTACTTCATAAGAGACTGTTTTCCATATGCAGCAGATTTCTTTCATTACTTGTTTCTTGCCACTTACTATGAGCTGGGCCTCCCATGTTTGCAGTTGACACATCGTGAAGTTTATCACCTTTGTTTTCCTGGCAGAAGATGCACTTGTGTTTTCGAGGTTTTGATGTCCCCCACTTCTCTGGGAAGTTGAAGTAGATCCACCCGCAGCCCTGAAAAATGGTCCTCCTCTCTTCTGCCGTATGCCAGTGACACAGCCTGCTGTTACTCACTTTTCAAACCTTATCTTTGTACGCTTATGAGCTTATGAGTGAGATCTTTATAACAACGTTCATCTGCAGACAAACCTGGTATACAACTGTTCAGTAATGCAAACTACGACTCGCCATATGTAAATCGTAACCCAATAATAGTAATTAATTTTTCAATTAAAGCAAGTGATGGTTTCACAACATAGTTTGTGTAGCCAATCGGTCCAGTGTTCATCTAGCAAATGAGACAAAGTTGATAATCAACAGATTTTTACTTGTTCTACGAAGGCTCTTCCATCTTGTGATCAACTTATTACTATCAAGCTAAATGATCCTAAACAGTTGGGTATGGCACTGTTCTTGTAAAAATAAAATTGGAAATTTAGAAACATGTTTCAGGAAATGAAAATGACAAATAAAGCAAAAATTAGATGATTTGATTTGAAATTCAAGATGGCGGCCATCTGCCACTACTATGAAAAATAAATATATTGATTAAAATTGGTGATATCAATGTCATGAGCTCAAGACACCATTCTAAACCTGTTAAAATTCACTGAAAATAAAAATATGGAAAACAATTCTAAAACTGTCACTTTCATAGTGGCCGCCATTTTGGATTTAGTACCCTTCACGGGTTTGGGAAAAATGCCACTGTATTTTTTATTTTTTTTTTTTTTTTCCCCAGACATTTACAATACCCTCGTACAGAATCAACCGATAAATTACTTTTAACAAATATTTTACGAAAGATATTTTTAAGACAAGTGCCTACAGTAATAAGAACATCTCTTAAAAAAAAATTCTGCAATAAGACCGTGATCCGACTCTAATAGTTTTCTTTCACCATTTACTACTATTGCTTGGAAACAAATGAAGGGTCGCACTTTTTAAGGTACCTAAGCACCACCACGGGCGAAAACGTGTTTTTGATGGATATCACTATTTTCACCCTCTATCGCGTGGTTTGGGTTATAATGACCTTACGACACTAGAAGTATGGTTGAAAACATGAAGCGAACTACTTTTTTCACCTCTATCGCCAGCCAAAAGTTCACCCAAAGTTCACCCAAAGTTCGACATAATAAGAAAATAAAAAAAATTAAAAAGTATACATAAAATATGAAAATCTATTCCAAAAACATCTTCATTAGCATACTTAGAACTCTAATTTAGCCAAAAATGAACGTTCTCGTTCAATTAGTAACATACTATTGCCAGAATATTGCTGAACTTTGGAGGCGATTTCTGACAGTTTAATTTTGGCGTTTAGGTACCTTAAGACGCGCGACCCCTCAAATCTTCTCATAAGTTGCTACTCTTATATGCTCCATAGCCATAGGGCATATGAAAAATTGTGAATTTGACTGGTTCGGTGATTAAAATTTGCCTCACTGGCTGAAAACCTGTTTCAGTTGAATTCTGAATCTCGACCGCTGGGTTAACCGAATCCACGAAAACTGGATGACTGGAAACTGACTGTTCTTCCTGTCGGATTCAACAACTGCAACTGATTACTCTCGGGTTTGATTTCTCGGGAGGTTGTCCCTCTGGGTGCAACCAACCGACACTAACTACTATAAACTGGCGTGGGCTTCTAATTTCTTTCGGAAATCCGAACTAAACTGATTCTGTTAGCATTAGGCTGAACTTGCGGTACCCAGGGCCGGATTTAGGAGTGGGCAAAGTGGGCAGCTGCCCACGGGCCTCCACATATTGACAAGCCATTATCAAAATAGAAAAAACCCGATAGATGATGAACAAAAAAAACGCGCATCCAATACCACTGTAGTACATAAACTTTTACCAATTACTATTTGTTGTGTACTGATTATTATTTTGTTTTTATTACTCTTTTAGGCCTACTCTCACTATAATGGAATACCCGAGTAACCAGAGTCTCTCATTTTTTGCAGAAATGAGTGGAATGGACAGACACAAGAGTGCACGATGTTTTGAAAGTGTATGTATGTTAATTATATTATGAATCTTATGGATGACTTCAATTATGTCTTCCCCTAAGGTAGGGGGGCCTCCACATGGAGGCTGCCCAGTGCCTCCACACGTCTAAATCTGGCTCTGGCGGTACCTGTCTATTATTTTTATAGAGAGGGTGTGTCCTATCTCTACACTTAACTATTTTTCCGGCTGGGTAAATTTCCCATTGATTCTGGTTGAAAAAATCCATACCTAGTAAGATATCAGTCTGAAAGGTGGCTTCCCTCTCCACAGTACATTTTGCGAGATATACAACATTACCAACTTCTAAATATAATTCGATTTCTCCATAAGTAGATATGGGTGTGCTTGTAACTCCTCTGAGTTGACAGGAAGGTGGCTTAATTTCATATTTATAATTTGTACAATCTTGTAAGTAATCTACACATTTTGTAATTAATGTTGCATGTGCCCCCTGTCTAGGTGAGCGGCTAAAACTAGGTTATCTATGCTGTGATTTATTATTAAATCTAGTAGGTTCGCACCTATATATGATCCTGATGGGTAGTGAATGGATGCGTGTGGGTTTATTATTACTGTTTAGTGGGGGGGGGGGGGGGTGCTGAACTGCTGGGAAGCCAGGTTAAATCGCAGGGGCCCGGAAAGGTGGGGGATAAAATCTAAAAATATTAATAAAGCAATTGCTTAAATAACAGAGGAAATACAATTAATGAACATACATTTTATAGAGATTATTATACTGTATGTTTTGAATAGTGACTTGGACATATAATCAGTTTACTTGTTATGTACACAAAAAACATTCATAATAAAATACTCAGTGAACAGGGGGACCCATATACCAATCCTTCCCCAGGGTCCGGGGCAGCTCTCGCCGGCCCTGCCCTTCATAAAGCTGTGGTCAGAATTTAGTGATCCTAGCCTTTTTATAAAAGATTGGGTGCATTTCAATGAAATAGGGAATGCTAGGCTAGGTAGATTAATCGATGAGAACGTTCGAAAGCTGCATAGGTCGAAGCCCTCTTTAAACGTTGTGGGTCCGGGAAACGCCCGCCCCCTTTGAAAAATAGTTTAAAACGCCGATCTGTGGTAAAAAATAATTTAAAATCTTTTATCGTAACGCGCGTAGTATTAGAAATATATTGAACGAATTTAAGGCGATAATTCATTCCGGGAACTACGATATAGTTGCTATAACCGAAATGTGGTTAAATACCGTAACTCGGGACTTGTTGGGGGAACTTGATATACCGGGTTTTAAACTTTTTACTAATAATAGGTTACATAAGATTGGTGGCGGTGTTTTGTACATTCATAATTCTCTCAGGGCTATCGAGCTTAAGACAGATTTTCCGGCAGCAATTAATGTGATATGCGTTGAAGTTAGGGCGCGGAGTATTAGCGTAGTTTATAGACCTCCCGTTCAACCCCTCGATACCGACACTAGATCTTAGACACTTCTTGGTAACTTTATTAATAATCGGGATAGCATAGTTGTCGGAGACTTTAACTGCCCTAACGTTAATTACGAGACTTTTACTGGTAATGATGAGGGTTTGAGACTCAGAGTTCATGGAAGATAATTTTTTACGACAGATGGTTACCAAACCAACGCGCGGTGACAATATTTTAGACGTGGTGATGACGAACGACGAAAATGTAGTCGAAGGTTTGGAAGTAGGTGAGAGTTTGGGATGTAATGATCACAAAATTATTAGGTTTAACCCTTTGACGACCAGTATACGTTTCTTTGAACTTAAAAGTTTAAGTTTTATTGTTATTTACAATTAGATATTAGTAACTATAGTCACTTAAATGACCCATTTGTGGTTTAATTTTCCGACAACTAAACGATACCTGTATAAACATGTAGATGTATTTGTAGAAACGTTGCATCATTGTACAATTTATATTATTATTTCCGTTGGGACAAATATGTCCCGTGGTCCTCAAAGGGTTAAGCTGTTGATAGAAAACAGTAAGGATAGTAACGTAATAGAAGTCCCTGATTTTCGTAGGGCTAATTTTGATAGTTTTGTGGATAGGATGAGAGTAGTGGACTGGGATAATTTATTTATGGGTAATGACGCAAATTTTCATTGGGAGGCGTTTAAAGAAAGTTTTTTTGAATATCGAAAGGGAGTTTATTCGGCGTAGGCCCTAGCGCGCTAGTAATCATGGTAGGCCCAAGTGGTGGACTAGGGAAATAGGTGAGTTCATAAACGAGCGTAACAGCATATATACTAAATAAGCGCAATGGCACGGTAGCTAACTTTAATAGATATATCGAGCTTGGACGTCAGGTTAAAAGATCTGTTAGGAATGCTAAGCGTAATTTTGAGATACTTGTAGCTGCGGATAGAAAACGTAATCCGAAAAAGTTTTTTGACTTCGTCAATAATCGTAAGCCGATAAAAGATGATATAGGCCCTCTAGTGGACGCTAACGGCGCTTTGGCTTCCGACGCTCAGTCGATGGCGGGTATTTTTAACAACTTTTTTGCGACAGTGGTTACCGTAGAAGACGTAAATAATATCCCCGATGTGGACGATATCGTTCCATTTAGTAACGACACTATTTTGAATGAAATAACTGTTTACGAGGGTGAGATTGCGCATTATATCGATAAGTTAAAAGTTAGCAAGGCTCCACGCCCTGACGCGCTTTATCCTAGACATTTGAAAGACGTTATCGTAGGCCCCTTAACAAAAATTTTTGATCAGTCACTGGAAGCGGGATTATTCCTGAAGACTTTAAATTAGCTAACGTTACGCCCATTTTTGAAAAAGGCGACCGCACAGTAGCTACCAATTATAGGCCCATTAGCTTAACGTCAATTGTCGGTAAACTTTTGGATCCGTAGTTAGGGATCGCGTCGTCGATCGCATAGAGAGTCGCGATTTGATTAATTGTAGTCAGCATGGGTTTCGACGCCATAAATCTTGTTTAACTAATTTGTTAGAGTTTTATAACGAAATAGTGCGCGAATATGATAGGCATAGAGCGGCTGACGTTATTTATTTAGACTTTAAAAAAGCGTTCGATACAGTTCCGCATAGAAGATTAATTGCGAAGGTTAAAGCGCACAGTATACGCAGTCAGGTAGCTAACTGGTTAGAGGAATGGCTTCGTGCCAGGAAACAGAGGGTCGTTGTTGTTGATAGGGAATCGGGGTGGTTGGATGTAGGTAGCAGTGTCCCTCAGGGTTCAGTGTTAAGCCCATTACTATTCGTAAGCTACATTAACGACATAAATGTAGGCTTGACCAGTAACGTGTCAAAATTCGCGGAAGATACTAAAATAGGCGGTAAAGTTTTTAACGTGGACGATAGAAATAGACTCCAAGATGATGTAAATAGGACTATGGAGTGGACGGATAAGTGGCAGATACAATTTAACGTAGACAAATGTAAAGTTTTGCATATAAATTCTCGTAACAGCAATTACACGTACACGATGGATGATAGACAGTTAGCGAGCGTTGACGAGGAAATAGATTTAGGCGTACGTGTATCTAAAGATTTAAATGTTAGGAACCAGTACCTGGAGTCTTGCACAAAAGTTAATAGGATGTTAGGCTTCATAGCGCGTAATTTAGAATTTAAATCGAAGAATATTATGTTGCCCCTTTACAAGTCCCTATTCAGGCCTCACTTAGAATATGCCGTTCAGGTTTAGTGCCCGTATTTGCGTGAGGATATTGATAGGTTGGAAAGGGTTCAGCGACGCGCCACGAAACTAATTCCGTCACTACGCAACAAGTCTTACGAAGATTAGGATTAAAAAGTTAGATTTGCATTCACTCGAAACTAGGAGATTAAGGGGGGAGCTTATTGAAGTTTTCAAAATCATTAATAAAATCGATAACGTAAATTTTGACACACTGTTCACTTTCGATAATAGCAATACTCGTAATAACGGATTTAAATTACGTGGCAGACGTTTCATTACTAACATCGCTAAAAAGTTTTTTACGTTTAAAGTAATTGATAAATGGAATAATCTTCCCGCGTCCGTCGTGAACTCTACACTCTACCAGCGTTAATATATTTAAAAACCGTTTAGATAGGCATTTAAAAAATATTAACGTCTCAAAATAATAAAACAATTAGCAACAGGAACTCTGGGAGTAATGGTCGAGGATGAGTCTGTTGACGATTAATGCCAGCTTGTGACATACCAGCGTGTGATATGCCAGCAATAAAATTATATATAAAAAAAATTAGACTAACACGAACTTTGATGGAGCACGTAGCGTAAACTAACCCACTTTTTGTTATACTCTTCATACTTTTTTTATTTTCTTATCCTCTCTTTACTTGCATGTCTGTAGTTTGCATGGTATGACAGTGTTTGAGTTAAGACTGTGTTTGCATGGTTTGTAGGCGTTCTTATTTTACTTCTTTTCATCTTTCATGCATTTTCTATCCTCTACGACTTTATCCGACATGTCGGCAGTGGCGGCAGATGATGATAGTGAGTCTCTCTCTCTCTTTTTCTGAATGAGTGTTAACCCACGAATGATAGGTTTTGCTACTTACTTAACCCCCAATTCTCTTCTTTTAACCCCCTACTATCTACTTTCTCTCGGGCTACCCTTAGAGTGGATCTTAGGGTCTTTGTTAGCCTTAGCCTCTGTAGATCTGTAGATATGCTACCGAATCATTATACACTGAATGGTCTTCTTGAAAGGTGTACTCTGGGGAAACTGATTCTTCGACAGGCACTTCTACATACCGGACCATCTTACCTTGCCCATTATATTTGGGTTTGGACATGGGATAATAGTGTGATTGACCTTGTGGTCGTGATCTATTTGTTTGGTAGTTCTGTTGAAGCTGGAAATTAAATGGTTTCTGAGAATTGGAGGGCTTTTTGGAGCGTTGGTGATTTGATTTCTGGAAGAGGGGCCTGTACCCTGAAGAGGTTTTGTCGGCACATTTTTGTTGATCACCACGGCGATGACCATGTTCATGACAGTGGGAGCAATAAATGAGATAATTACATTGACTCATGTGCCCAAAACTATCACAATTAAAACACTGAGGAGGAAGGCGTGAATTTTGGATTTGTGGAGCTTGTTTCTAAGGCGGTGTTCTCTGCATCGGCCTAGATTTAAGGGGTTGTTGTTGTTGAATGTAGTGCATGGAGGTCTCTCTACCCTTCTGGTAGTTCTTGCTTGTTAAGTCTGGGTATCGTTCTCTTGTTTTATTTATGGCTTTGCTTATTGGTTACCCTTGAAATTTCTTTTTAGGTGCTGAAGGAAGGTTTTGATAAATGGTCGCTGCTACTATTAGGTTTTTTGTTGTGAAGTGAATGTAATGTTGCATGCGGTTTCTATGGCTCGGAAGGCTTCTCCTACGAGTTTGTGTTCATGCAATAAAATTATTTAAATCTTCGTGTTCTTCTTTCTTCTATTTAGCTTGGAAGACAGCTTCTAATGTGGCCAAAGGTTGTGCGAGTGTTATTTCCTTGTAAAATTCTAATAAGTGTTTTTAAAATTGTCCCAAGTCATAGATTCGCTAATAGATGGGACATATGTAACTGTATCATGGGCATTCCCTTCTTTAGGGTCAATAAATCTTTTAGCTTCCCTTATTTTTTTGTCAACGTCTGTGATGTTTTCCTGTAAGAAATGCTGTTCTAGAGACTCAATCCAAGGTTTACGTGCGGTTAAACAAAGTTATTGTCTATGGTTCCCTCAAAAATTAGTACGGTATGGGGAAGGTTTACAAGCCTACCAAAATTAATGTATGCTGGGGAAGCTGGTTGAACCATGTTGGCTTGTGCTTGATTGATCTCAATCTCCGACGGAATGATCACTTGAGTGGCTTTCCTAACTAACCTATCTAAGAAATACACATATAAATGCTCAACAAATTGCCTAACTAGAAAATAAATTTAAATAAAATGTAAACAAATGTAAAAATATATAATAAAAAAAATGAAAACAAAAATTCACTCGAATGTAGGCAAATGTATGGTAATGTTATAAATGAACATTAAATAAAATTATTCTATGCTAAATATAATAACGGAAGTAAATTGGTCAATAAAAAGAACTATCAATGGTGTATGAAATGTTCACTGTGTTTTGTGTTAATTCTGACTTGCTGCTAATTATTAACTGTTAATTATGCTGGCTTATCAAATGTTTAGTCATTAATTTGAAAAAAAGATCTGTACTTAACAAGATTCCTACGGCGAAATCCCTGAAGATCTACAGATCTACAGAAGCTAAGGCTAACAAAGACCCTAAGATCCACTCTAAGGTAGCCCGAGAGAAAGGAAAGAGTAGAGGGTTAAGAGAATAAGGGGTTAAGTAAGAAAGAACACCTATCACTCGTGGGTTAATATTCATTCAGAAAAAGAGAAAAAAGACTCACCATCATCATCCGCCGGACACTGCCGACAAGTCAGAAAAATAGTCGGAGAAAATAGGAGAGGGGTGAAAGATGAAAAGAAGTAAAATAAGAACGCTTACAAACCATGCAAACACAGTTTTAACTCACTGTCATACGATGCAAACTACAAACATGCAAGAAAAGAGTTAGACATGCAAAGTAAGGAGATAAGAAAAAAAAAAAAGTAGGTAAAGTTAAACAAAAAGTGGGTCAGTTTACGATACGAGCTACATCTACGTTCGTGTTAGTCTAATTTTTTTTTTTATTTTAATTTTATTGCTGGCATCACACGCTGGCATGTCACAAGCTGGCATTAATCAACAACAGACTCATCCTCGACCACCACCACCACCAGAGCTCCTGTTGCTAATTGTTTTTTTTTTTTTTAAACAACGTTAATATTTTTAAAATGTCTGTCAAGACGGTTCTTAAACACATTAACGCTGGTAGAGTTCACGACGGGCGCGGGAAGATTATTCATTTATCAATTACTTTAAACGTAAAGAAGCTTTTAGCGATATTAGTGATGAAACGTCTGCCACGCAACTTAAATCCGTTATTACGAGTATTACTATTATCGAAAGTGAACAATTTGTCAAAATTTACATTATCGATGGTATTAACGATTTTGAAAACTTCAATAAGCTCCCCCCTTAATATCCTAGTTTCGAGTGAATACAGGTCTAACTCTTTAATCCTATCTTCATAAGGCTTGTTGCGCAATGACGGAATTAGTTTCGTGGCACGACGTTGAACTCTTTCTAACCTATCAATATCCTCACGCAAGTACGGGCACCAAAACTGAACGGCATATTCTAAATGAGGCCTGACTAGGGACTTGTAAAGGGGCAATATAATATCCTTCGATTTAAATTCGAAATTACGCGCTATGAAGCCTAACATCCTATTAGCTTTTGCGCAAGACTCCAGGCACTGGTTCCTAACCTTTAAATCCTTAAATACGCGTACGCCTAAATCTACTTCCTCGTCAACGCTCGCTAACTCCCTATCATCCATCGTGTACGTGTAATTATTGTTGCGAGAACCTATATGCAAAACTTTACATTTGTCTACGTTAAATTGCATCTGCCACTTATCTGTCCACTCCATAATCCTATTTACATCGTCTTGGAGGCTATTACTATCGTCCTCGTTAACATATCTTACCGCCTATTTTAGTATCGTCCGCGAATTTTGACACGTTACTAGTCAATCCTACATCTATGTCGTTAATGTAAATTACGAATAGCAATGGGCCTAACACTGAACCCTGTGGGACACCGCTACCTACATCTAACCACCCCGATTCACTACCATTAACTACGACCCTCTGTCTCCTAGCACGAAGCCATTCTTCTAACCAGTTAGCTACCTGACCGCGTATACCGTGCGCTTTGACTTTCGCAATTAGTCTCCTATGCGGAACTGTATCGAACGCCTTTTTAAAATCTTAAATAAATAACGTCAGCTGCTCTATGTCTATCGTATTCGCGCACTGTTTCGTTATAAAATTCTAACAAATTAGTTAAACGACCTATGACGTCGAAACCCATGCTGACTACTGTTAATCAAATCTCTACTTTCTAAGTGATCGATGATACGATCCCTAACTACGGATTCCAAAAGTTTACCGACAATTGACGTTAAGCTAATGGGCCTATAATTGCTAGCTACTGCGCGGTCGCCTTTTTTAAAAATAGGCGTGACGTTAGCTAATTTGAAGTCTTCAGGAATAATCCCCGTTTCGAGTGACTGATTAAAAATCTTCGTTAAGGGGCCTATGATAACGTCTTTCAAATCTTTCAAATGTCTGGGATAAAAAGCGTCAGGGCCTGGAGCCTTGCTAACTTTTAGCCTAGCGATATAATGCTCAATCTCAGCCTCGTAAACAATTATTTCATCCAAAATAGTCTCGCTACTAAATGGAACGATATCGTCCACGTCGGAGACATTATTTACGTCTTCTACGGTAAAAACTGTCGCAAAAAAGTTATTGAAAATACCCGCCATCGCCTGAGCGTCAGAAGCCAAAGCGCCATTAACATCCACTAGAGGGCCTATGTTATCTTTTATCGGCTTACGATTATTAACGTATTCAAAAAACTTTTTTGGATTATGTTTACTATCCGCAGCTATAAGTATCTCTAAATTACTCTTGGCATTACTAACTGATCTTTTAACCTGACGTCTAAGCTTGATATATCTATTAAAGTTAGCTGCCGTGCCATTGCGCTTATTAAGTCTATACGCTCTATTACGCTCGTTTATGAACTCGCCTATTTCCCTAGTCCACCACTTCGGCCTACCACGATTTCTAGCGCGCTTGGGCCTACGAGGAATAAACTCCCTTTCAATATTCCTAAAACTTTCTTTAAACGCCACCCAATGCAAATTTGTGTCATTACCCATAAATAAGTTATCTTACTGGCCACTTGTTCCTGATCGAAGAATGGGCTTGAAGAACGTGGACGTCGTAACACGCCGGTCAACTGGTGAATGTGAAGAAATGAAAGTCGTGGCACGCTGTTCAACTGATGTAGCCACAATTCGTTGAACGTTGGCTCTAGTTCCAGGGTCTAGAATACTGGAAGAGTCCTGGTTGCAGAGGTCACCAGTTATTAACCCTTTGTCTATGGCCTTCTGTGGTTCGAGGTTGACGGGGTTTCTGGTTAGGTGGCAGCAACGGATTTTCCACTCTGGGTTAGCTGGTAGCATGTAGGGAATCGCAGTGGTTTCTTTTATACTACACTCCGATTTCTTCTTGTAGCGGATCGGAGGACTCTGTGAAAACTTACTAAATTATCTGACGGTTCTCCGATTCTTCTTGTAGCGTATCAGAGAAGTTGGAGAGGCAAAACCGGTCTCAGACTTAAGATTGGATGATTTCTAACTTTACTGCTTCTTGTAAATGTTGTGTTATTTCAACAACAATACTCTTGGAGAATACAGACTCAAGGGTGAAGTAAAACTATCCTTTATTGACTTTTACTGCTTCTAGGTATTACAGGTAATGCTTTCAGTCTCTAGGTCAGATTAGACAAAACGGAATAAATTTGAAACGTGACAGCGGTTTATATACTATCCAAGCTAGTGACGTCATTATTATTTTATTTGACAGGTCTTTATGATTCTCAATTGGCTGAATTCTTTTGCAAAATATCTGAAGATAAAGGCAAATTTTTTTTTAAACAACATAGTGACAGATAAGAAAGATATTTGAAGATGAAGGCACATTTTTCTCTTAAACAGCATATTGACAGATCTGATGTTATTGTGATTTGCCGAGTCAACTTAATATGAAAATTGAAATATTTATTTTATTATGAATTAAAATAAAATGCTTAAAAAAATTAACATTGCGGAATGTAGCACGATTACATGATTAAGTTTAATCTACGAGGGCCACTCAATATATTTTGCCCCACTTTTTTTTTTTTTTTCCCCAAGTTTCCTTGTAAGTTCCAGAAATTTTGTAAACAAGTAGTTACATATCTTTTTTACAAGTTTTTATTTTTCCACATAGTCTCTATCCTTTTCTACGGCTTTCCTCCACCCCGAAACAAGGGCCTTTATTCCTTGCTGGTAAAAGTCCGCTGGTTTCCGCTGGAGCCATCTCTTAACCTCCTCAACAACCTCATCATCACTGAAACTTTCTTCCACGAATAGCATCCTCCATTGACCCAAACAAATGGAAGTCTAAAGGTGCCAGATCTGGGCTGTATGAAGGGTGGGGTAAAACAGTCGAACGCATTTTTGTGATGGCCCCTCTTGTTTGTAAACTGTTGTGTAGTCTTGCGTTATCGTGCAAAAGAAGGACGTCTTCCAGTTTTCTCTCCGGCCGAACTCTCTCTATACGTCTCTGGAGTCTCTGTAGGGTAGCAATATATGCCTCTGAGTTGACTGTCCTTTCTTCATAATGTCAACCAGAATCACCCCTTTCATGTCCAGAAGATGGTGGCCATAACCTTTCCTGCAGAGGGAGCCAATTTAACTTTTTCTTGCGTGGGGAGTCTGTGTGGTGCCACTCCATGGATTGGCGTTTTGTTTCAGGTTTAAAGTGGTGTACCCAAGTCTCATCCCCAGTCACAATTCATGAAAGAGTCATCCCCTTCTGTCTCGTATCGAACCAACGACTCAGGAGGAATTTCTTTTCTTTGGGCTTTGTGATCTTCAGTCAGTTCGCGAGGAACAAACCGTGTACACACTTTTGAGTATCCTAGTTGCTGAATTATCGTATTCACATTTCCTTCACTAATTCGTAGCTCCAGTGATAGCTCCTTGTATGTGATGCGCCGATTTGATCGAATGATGCTGTTAGCACGTTGCACAGTGTGAGATGTCACAGCTGATGCCGGGCGACCGCTGCGTGGCTCATTATCGAGGATGACTCTCCCTCTCTCCGATGATCTCACACTTTTAGACCAGTGTCCAACTGTGCTTCGATCAACAACAGCATCTCCGTAAACGTTTTATAGACGTTTGTGAATATTTCCAACTGTTTCTTTCTCTGCGTTTAAGAACTCGATAACAGCTCTCTGTTTACGACGCACATCACTGTCAGACGCCATTTTCGAAACTGCGTTAACCATCGGTTTTATACAAGGGCGTTTAAAAGCGGTTTTATACAAGGAAGGGAGGTTCAAACTGGAAAAAATCCGGTTATGTAAAGCGCAGAAAATTCAAACTTACGGCGCAAAAGACATTTCAGCTCCGTGGCCTATTATTTAGCTAAGAAAAAAGGGTGGGGCAAAATATATTGAGTGCCCCTAGTAGAAAATGATTAGGTAATTTAAAAAAAAGAAATACAGTAATTCCTCAATTACTTCGCAAAAATAAAATAGAAAGAAAATTAAAATTTTGATTATTTTTCCAAACTTGCATTTTATATATTACAGTTAGAGTGTCACGCGAGTTTGGACTTTATATGCGGAAATGAATGTTAGAATTATCATTTTTACACTTGTGTGTAGCCATGCCCGTAGGAACAGTTATCTACATAATTGGATAAGCCAGTTATCATAATTTTGATAGGCCTATGCTCTGGTATAATGTATATGCATTGTACTGCCAAAAAGAAATCTGAAATCTCGTTATTCCCATGCTCATATCATTGTACATGCTGTTTTCTTTTGGTTTAGATAAATATACTCTGGAAGTATATTCTGAATTTTTGGGGTAATATCCTTGCTTTTTACAACTATTACAGTGGACTATCACCTGATGTTTCTTTCTTCGTAATAGGTAAATCCTCACTTATAAGCCTATTTTGTTGGGCTACATGTGCGTGAGTGGCACGGTGAGTCTGAGTCAAATTCTGCCCCCCTCCCCCGAAATACATTACCCTATTTCGAACACTGTTTTAAGGTAACTAATGGTGTTAGGCAAGAGGATATATTATCACCCTATCTTTTCTGTATATATATGGATGATTTTACCAATAAACTAAAAACTGCACGTACTGGCTGTCAATGAAAAGGAAAAAATTAATCATTTAATGTATGCCAATAACCTTGTTCTTCTGTCACCCTTTCCCCATGGGCTGAGAGTACTATTAGCAGTGCTGTGCTCATTACTTTATAAATGTAATGCCGTTACCGTTACCACAGTCTAAATGTAACGCCGTTATCGTTACAGTTACCATTTTTAAAAAGTAACGAGTAACGGCACCGTTACTCGTTAGTTACTTTTAATGAAATGTAAATATACTATATATATGCATAGGTATATTATAATTTATATATATACATAAAATATTATATTATATAAACATTCGCTTGTGCAAGTATGTGTTGGTTTGTATCCACTGATTAATGCATAGTCTATGAAGTCTGTGCATGCCTTCATTGCGTTGTTATGACTTATAAGGCATAATATTTTCAAAAAAAGTTAAACAAAATTACTACAAGATTTATTACTAGGAATTGCAACATAACAGAGGATGTAGCATACTATTGATACTAATTTACTAATGCTAGAATATACTAGGAAAGTTTAGTTTTGCAAAACAATAATACGAAATACTAAAGAAATGAATCAAATGAGTTATTGTGCATGGCAATGATAATTGAAATTTATTAGCTAAATATACAAACTTAAGAACTATTATTCAAAAGATCTTTAGTGAGAAAACAAGCTTCTCAAAAGTTGCAAGAGCGAGCCTCGTTTCGGACGCATTATATCCTTCCCTACTGAAAAAACCCGCTCAACAGCGGCACTAGATGGTATAGGAGTGTTAAGTTTAATAAACATATATTTAAAATTAGTGGATGGGAAGGATGCAGAGCTAACATGCCGTGAAGGCCCAGATGAGAGGAATGACGAAACCTCTGTTGAACTTAGGTCCCTCCCTGCTCCAGGGTTCTTCGCTTTTTTACTTTGACAGTGCTGTCAGTGTAGGGGGAGAGGGTGGATTGGGGTAGGCTGCCAGCATGCCAACGGCCAACATGCACACCTCGCTTATAGTGAAGGGACAAATTTTTAACGGTTAATGAATAATGAGTGAGGATCGAAAGAAACTAATTGCGAGCTACGATAAAAAAAAGTAACGAGTAACGACTAACGAATGTATTTCCCTAAAAAGTAACGTCGTTACTGAAAGAGTTACTTGATTTGAAATGTAACGCCATTACCGCTACCGTTACTAAAAAAGTACCGCGTTACGTAACGGCCGTTACTTGTAACGCGTTGCTGCCCAGCTCTGACTATTAGAGATATGTGAATAATATGGTATAGAAAATTACCTCACCTATAATGGGGGAAAGAGTTTCATTCTGATTTTTAGGTGTAATCTACTGAAACATGTATCATGTGGGTTCTTTGAAATGAATGGTTAGAGTATACAACATAATTATGCTTTTGAATTAGAATTAAACAAGAGAGGATATTTCGTAATTAGATATTCGCCTTCCGTGTTGGTCAGCGAAATTCGAACGTATGAATTGAATAACAGATAACTGGCGTTATGCGAGTTTGGTCCTTACGTAAAAATTAATAATTGAATATAAAGATTATATAGGAATTATTTATTATTCATTTTTACAGGGCTCTCCCCTCTAGAATGATATTACTACGATAATATAGCATCCTAACTAATGCTAACTAGGTGATAACCATGAGTTTTATAATATAGATTTATATAAACAACATAAGTCGGGGTGGCTAAGTCTAGTTCACGTGGTCTGGGTACGCACTCTTGGTCGTGCGTAAATAGTTTCACGTGGTTCGGTGTTTCTTGTTTTCCTTTGTTCCAAGAACCATCTTTTTATCATAAATATACCGAGGATAATAGCACATACAATAATGATACCAACGGCAGATGTTGAAATTTTTTTTACAGGTTGTAGTATTTGCAAGAGATTATTTTGGTTATCATCCGAAATTTTAAACCGATTTAATTGATCATTCCATTCAGGGGCATGTAGCTCGGGTAGGATGGTTACAGGTTTCATTTAAGATCTCTATGACGGGTTTAAATTTAATTTGCGACGGGAAGGGGTATGAGTTATTAATAGTAACCTTGTACGGGATGTATATTTGGAAGGTTTTTGAACGCAAGGAGCAACCAATTGGTAGCCGAATAACCATAGGGATTGTGATGAGGGAATAATTTGACGGACACTCGAGAGTAGCGGTAGTCCTGTTCGCGAAAGAAACCCAGATGTCTGGTCCAATTCGTAGTTGGACGGTTTTAGGGGAATTAAATTTTGTAAATGAACATACTGGTCACGAATTGAGTCGATAAAGCAATACCTAGTAGTTGGAAGAATAACTGGTTTGAGTGGAGGGCAAACGAGTTGTTTATTTGGTTGCGGGAATCGGCAATGCCGGACGTCGCTATCTGACATCATCGAATAGGCTGACAGATCTTTGATGAGTAAAAGGTAAGGTGGTACGGTAGGTAAATACAATCGATAGACATTAGGGTTGTTTTGGTAGGGTGTTGGGAAAGGGTGAAATTTATATACGTCATAAGTGAGTACATCGAAAAATGGTACAATTATGAGGTAGTGTAGGGGCGTGGTCCATGTACAGTCTAGGTGTATTCTAGAAATTGGGGGTAATTAGTGTGGTTGAGTGGGAATATGGGTGATAATTTTAATTGTGTCTGGGCGGTGTGAATCAAGGACTGAAGTGTTTCCCATAATATTAGGGTGGAAAGTGATTTTTTCCATGGGCTAGCTGGGTTGCACGCAAAACCTAGGAATGAATCGTAATTATTTGTTGTAAATACTTATCGATTAGGGTTACTTGTAGGTTAATTATCTCTATTAATTCTAGATATCTTTTGTGTTCTTTATATTGAGCTAACAGGGATTCAAGGTATGTGAATCTGTCTGAAAGGGCGTGGAGGAAGCGATTGTTTTCGTGTAGTGACCTAATAGTTTGATCTAACATGTGTCCATCGTATTGCTGATTTCACGCGAAGAGATTCAATTTGAGTTCAACTCTTTTAATATCTTCTTCGGTTGCTAATCCGAATAAACCCTTGAATATTTTTCCTCCTATATCTATTTGTCCCCTTTTATTTCTTTGATTAATTTTTTCTGAGTTATGAGTTTCCGTTTGTGTCCATGGTAATGCCAATATTTCTGATAGGGTGCGTGTTGTAGTTCGAATATTTTCCAAGGTATTTTCTAACAGAACGCTACTAATCTGATCTTTTCCCTGAAAAGAACCCTGAACTTTACTTTCAAACGTTTTTAATTGGGTTTGTATCTGAAGGAGATTGATCTTGATTCTAGCAGGGGGTTGCAAATTGATAAAAAGGTCCGCGTGTCCTTTCTTCTGCAAGTTTTTCTATAATAACTCTGGTAGAAATTTTAATGCTAGGGCTACAAGAGTAAATAATTTGGAAAATTATAAGGGGGACAATTTTATTCATTTCTACGCCTTAGATTATATGGAGCTGGGAGTGGTCGTGTGGATACTTGTGTTTGTGGTCGAAGGGGTCGGCCTCGTTTTGGTGGCAATGGGAGTCGAGCGTTAAGCTCGGATTCTGAGTGGGTTCGTTTCTTATGTGAAGGTTCTAGTTCACGTGGTTGATGCATTGGCGGGCGGTGTGTAGGGTCCGTGCGTCGGGTCCGTGCGTCGATCATCAATCAGTGAGGGTGGTGACCGAGGAGATGGTGGAGTTGGAGGGGATGGTGGAGATGGAGGAGTTGGAGGGGATGGTGGAGATGGAGGAGTTGGAGGGGATGGTGGAGATGGAGGGGATGGTGGAGATGGAGGAGTTGGAGGGGATGGTTGGTGGAGTTGGAGGGGATGGTTGGTGGAGTTGGAGGGGATGGTTGGTGGAGTTCCACTGAGTGATCCTCTCGAAGGAGTTTCTCCAGGGTCTGGACCCGATGGGACTCTTGGTTCTGGGGCCTCCTTTTATTCAGAGATCGGCTCGAGTACTGGTGCTATTACGAGGTACCAATCTTCGTCATGGGTAGTGGTTCCCGCGGTGACCACTTCAGTTCTTTGTTCCCTGCTCGATTTGCTAATACCTTGACCTTTCGAAGGATAGGCGGCTCGAACGCCTGGCAGTTGTTTTTTGGGAAGGTCTTGTTCGGCAGCTATCTTCAAATTGTCAGCGTGAATGATCTTTAGTTTGGAATGATCCCGGAGGTCGAGGATTTCATAACGATTTTTTTCCGAGGTTTTTCATAATCCTATATGGGCCATCCCATTTTGGGTATAATTTGCGATGAGCGCCTGGCGGTTTCACGCTCTTCAGATAACATCGCATACCGACGATTATAGTCTGTTGACGGGGATGACGCCTATGTTGCTCTTGCTCCATCTGTTGGTTTCGTTGGTCTAGGCCCCTCGGGCATAGCGGATCATGTCAAAAATCTTGAAAGATCGTTCAGCTAGTTGCTGATTTGCTTCTGCCATCTCGGAAGATGTTAGAACTGCCGGGTCGATTTGGTCGGGCAAATCAAAAGGTAGACGCTTGTCGTAGTGATAGAGGACGAAATGAGGGGTGTCCCCGATGGACACATTATAGCCATTGTTGATGGCTGTTTGTACCATGGGAAGGGAATCATCCCATGTCCGGGAGGATGCATCGACAACGAGGCGAAGGGCTTCTAAGATCTTTCGATTGTGCCTTTCTACTAAGACGTTTGCCTGCGGATGGTATGCCACAATGTGTGTTTTTAATTTTATACATGTTACAGAGTGATTCGAACAGTTTGGACGTGAAACTAAGAGCGTTATCCAAAATTAGGATGGAAGGAGTAGTATGATTCTGGATGACGCGTTCCACTAGGGCTCTTGCCACAGTTTCCGAGGTCTGGTCTGGAATGGCAGCTACTTCGCTGTAACGCTAGAAGTGGTCTGTAAACACAATGATGTACTGGTTTCCCTTTGATGTTTTGGGGAATGGTCCCAGTATATCCATTCCAGTTCTTTGCCAGGGCCTTTGGCATACTGGATATTTATGCATAGGAGCTGTGGATGGTACGTTGCCTTTTTGTTTTAAACACGACGGACATTCGGCGATGTATTCATGTACCTTTATGTTCATTTCGGGAAAATGGTATCGCTCCAAAAGACTCTTGATGGTGCGATCCGGCCCCATGTGGCCATACAAAGGTGAGTCGTGACAAAGTCGAATGGCTATATCGACGAGATCCTTTGGTATCTCCACGAGGTCGTTTCCATCTTCGTTCCTAAAATGTACGAGCCCATCTTTGAGGTTGTACTGTTCTTTTACCTTCGATGGTTCCTTTTGTTCCAGGCGCGCCCAAAGGTTTTGGGTGTGTTGGTCCTGTTGTTGGGAGTATTGCAGACACTCGTAGTCGAACACAGGAAGAATTCCTATTTTATTCACTTGGGCGTCAGGCTTGAGCCTCGGCAATCCGTCTGGAATAATTTGAAGTTTTCACGGTTTGTATACGATTTTTGCCGCAAAGTCCTGAATCAACAGAGCCCATGTACTCAACCGTCCTTCAAGTAGCTTGTCCTTGAAGAGGTACGTGAGTGGCTTATGATCAGTCTTGATGGTTACATCGTAGCCATAGACGATATTTCGGAATTTTTTCAAAGCCCAATATACCGCTAGGGCCTCTCGGTCCGTATTGGAATAATTCCGTTGAGGCGCAGAGGGAAGTTGACTGGCATAAACAATGGGTAATTCCACACCATCTACGTCCTGTAATAGGACGGCTCCTAGTCCGTAGGAGGAAGCATCTGTGGCTATGATAAAGGGTCTTGTGTAATCAGGATATTGTAGGATGGGATGACAGGTTAGTTTACCAATTAAAGTTTCGAAGGCATGTTGGTGATCGGATTCCCAGTTAAATTTAGCATTTTCCTGGAACAAATTAGTAATGGGTTTATCAATATTTGAAAATTGGGGGATAAAATTCCGATTGAATCCGACAAAACCAATAAATGCACGGGCGTCGTCGATGGTTTTGGTTACAGGGTACCGTTCCAGCGCTTCGAGTTTGGCTGGATCAGGTTTAATTCCTGTGGATGAGAGTAGGAATCCTAGGTATACCAGGGACTCTTGTAAAAAGTTTCACTTTGCAAGTTTCAGTTTAAGGTGTGCTTTCCTCAAGCGTGATAGCACATTCTGAAGACGTTGAAATTGTGTTTTTATGTCCTTACAGTAAACGATAATAACCTCAAGATAAACGAGAGCTTCGACACCTAATAGGTCGGAAAGGACTATATTCACCAACCTAGAGAAATTAGCAGCCCCATTTCGGACTCCGAAAGGTAAAACCTGGAATTCGTAATGGCCTCGGTTAGTGGAGAAAGCAGTCAATGCCCGAGATTCGGGACTGACCTCCATTTGCCAATAACCGGATGATAATCGAGGGCTGAAAAAAATTTCGCTTTCCCTACGTTCAGAAATGTTTCCTGCATGTTTGGAATCGGGAAACGGTCTGGGATGGTAATCTGGTTCAGGTGTTTAAAATCTATACAAGGGCGAGATGTTCCGTCCTCTTTGGAGACGAGAATCATAGGAGCGGAACAGGGACTAGCTGAAGGCTGGATGACATCCTGCTCCAACATGTCCCTGATGTGTTCCTCAGTAGTGACTAATTGGCAATGTGGAACCCGATAGGGAGGAATGAAAATGGGTTTGGAATTGGGTTCCAGCTTGATGTCAAAAGGGACCAAATTAGTTCGGCCCAGAGGATCTCCTTTTAGGGCAATCACAGCTCTATTTCTTATCAGGAAATCGAGAAGTGATTCCATTAGTTTGGGATCCTGTAAAGCTGGTGACTCCTGAAGGGAGTGTTCCAGACATTTCTTATATTCTTCTTTTAATAGTGAAGGGTTTAACTCCAAGGAACTGGAAACACGATTTATCGTACTGGTGGGGAAATCTGAATCTATTTCTACTGTGGAAACAGTTCCTATTTTCTGATTTGAAGTTAATTCTATAGGGCTTTTTCCTTTGTTTAAACAAACAACAGGGATAGCTGAATTCTGACTCTGACTAAGGACTTGGGCAATAAGAACATCTCTTTTGAAATTACTTTTATCTGTAATCAGAGTACGCTCTGACTCTAATAATTTTCCTTGACGGTCGACTACTTTTGCTAGGAAACAGATCTTCTCATAAGGTGCTACTGTTATATGCTCGGTCGGGCATATGAAAAATTGAGAATCTGACTCTGGTTCGGCGATTAAAATTTGCCGTATGGGCTGAACTGAAACTGGCTGAACTGAAACTGGCTGAACTGAAACTGGCTGAACTGAAACTGGCTGAACTGAAACTGGCTGAACTGAAACTGGCTGAACTGAAACTGGCTGAACTGAAACTGGCTGAACTGAAACTGGCGGAACTGAAACTGGCGGAACTGAAACTGGCGGAACTGAAACTGGCGGAACTGAAACTGGCGGAACTGAAACTGGCGGAACTGAAACTGGCGGAACTGAAACTGGCGGAACTGAAACTGGCGGAACTGAAACTGGCGGAACTGAAACTGGCGGAACTGAAACTGGCGGAACTGAAACTGGCGGAACTGAAACTGGCGGAACTGAAACTGGCGGAACTGAAACTGGCGGAACTGAAACTGGCGGAACTGAAACTGGCGGAACTGAAACTGGCGGAACTGAAACTGGCGGAACTGAAACTGGCGGAACTGAAACTGGCGGAACTGAAACTGGCGGAACTGATTTCTGGAGCGGTTGTCCCTCTGGATGCAACCGACTGACTTGAACTGCTATCAAGTGGAGGGGGTTTCCTATTTCTTTCGGAAATCTGAATTGAACTAATTCTATTAGCATTAAGCTGTCTGTTATTCTCATGGAGATGGTGTGTCCTATTTCGACACTTTACTAACTTTCCGACTGGGTAAATCTCCCATTGATTCCGGTTAAAAAAAACCATACCTAGTAGGATATCTGTCTGAAAGGTGGTGACTCTGTCCACTATACAACATTTCACGGGGTATACCGCGTTTCCAACTTCTAAATATAATTAAATTTCTCCGTATGTAGGTATAGGTGTGCCCGTAACTCCTCTGAGTTGACAGGAGGGTGCCTTAATTTCATATTTGTAATCTGTACTCTCTAATAAGTCATCTACACATTGTTTCTTAATTAGTGTCGCGTGTGCTCCTGTATCTAGGAGAGCAGTTAAATCTTGGTTATCAGTGCTACACTTTATTATTAAATCTAGGAGGTCTGCACTTATTATCCTGATATGGGGAGTTTGTGTGTGTATCTGGGTTCATTACTGTAATTTAGGAGGGAGGAGGTTGAACTACCGCCTCCAAAGTGGGGTCTAAAAAGGGCTCGAATTGTCTTCTATGGGAGGACCTGGGTCATATTCTATGGGATCACCATACGCTGGAGGGTTTTCTTGAAAACCGTTCTCTGGGGAAAATGTTTCCTCCGCGGGTACTTCTATGTACCGAACTAACTGACCTTGCTGATTGTACTGGGGTTTGTACATGGGGTAATAGTGTGATTGACCCTCTGGTCGTAATCTATTTGGTTGGTGATTCGATTGAGGCTGGGAATGGACTGGTTTCTGGGGATTGGAGGACTTTTGGGAACGTTGGGGGTTCGATTTCTGGAAGTCGGGCCTATACCCTGAAGGGGCTTTATCGGCACATTTTTGGCGATCGCCACGGCGATGACCATGTTCGTGACAGTGGGAGCAATAAGAGGGATAAATGCACTGACTTATCATGTGCCCAAAGGTATCGCAGTATATTCTGGGTTTGGTGGGGCTTGTTTCTGGGGTGGTGTTCCCTGCATTGGCCTCGATTTATAGGGTTGTTGGTGTTGGTGTTGGTGTTGTGGCTGCTGCTGCTGAATGTAATGTACGGGGGTTTCTCTACCCTTTCGGTAGTTCTGGTTTGCTAAATCTGGATAATGTTCCCGTGTTTTATCTATAGCTACACTTACTGGTTTGTCAACATTTAGAAATTCTTGAAACTTTTTTTTGGGTGCTCCGGGTAGGTTTTGGTAAATTGTCGTTGCTACTATAAGGTTTTTTTGTTTTGAAGTGAAAGTAATGCCACATGCATTTTATGCGGCTCGGAGGGCTTTTCCTACGAGTTTGTGTGTTCGTGCAATAAAATTATTTAAATCCTCATGTTCCTCTTTCTTCCATTTAGCTTGGAAGACTGCTTCTAACGTGGCTAAGGGTTGTGCAAGTGTGATTTCTTTAAAAAATTCTAATAAGTTTTGTTTAAAATTGTCCCATGTTGTAGTTTCGCTAATTGATGGGACGTAGGTGACTGTGTCATGAGCGTTCCCTTCTTTAGGGTCGATAAATCTTTTTGCTTCCCTAATTTTTATATCATCATCGGTGATGTTTTCGCGTAAGAAATGTTGCTCTAAAGACTCAATCCAAGGTCTTACGCGTGGTTCAACAAAGTGATTATCTATGATACCCTTAAAAATTAAAACAATATGGGGAAGGTTTACTAGTCTACCCAAGTTAATGTATGCTGGGGCGGGGGTTTGAGACTGAGACATATTGGCTTGTTCTGGATCTGAAGTTTGTGTGTTTGGGAGTATGTTTGAAGGGCACGGGGTAGGTGGAAAAATGGGTGTAGGAAATTTTCGATGTCAGAAAGCGCACCGTCTGAACGTCTGAATCGCTCATATGTGAAGGTACTATTAATGTGTTCTAATTAGGTCTACTTGACCGATCTTAATTCATGGAATGATCACTTAAGGGGTTTTCCTAACTACTCTATCTAAAAAAATACACATTAAATAAATGCACAATAATTTGTAGGGAAGAATTTGAAGAGATTTCAAACAAAATAATAATAAAAAAAATGTAAACAAGATTACCCTTGTACTATGCTTGGTACATTAAATAAAATTATACCCTAATACTGGAAATAACTCGGTTTCACTAAAAAGAAATATCACTGGTGTATGTAATGCTTACTGTGTTTTTTGTTAATTCTGGCTCAATACTAATTACTGTTAATAATACTGACTTTTCAAATGTTTAGAGATTATTTAAAAAAAAAAGACTTCTGTACTTAACAAGATTCCTTCGGCGAAATCCTTGGAAACATGTCCTGAAGACGTGTCTTGCTGGCCACTTGTTCTTGGATGAAAACTAGGCGTGGAGAACTTGGAGTCGTGACACACCGGTTCAAGGGTGGATGTGACGAACTAGAAGTCGTGACACACCGGTCAACTGGTTGTTGGTTCTAGTTCCAGGGTCTGGAAGACTGGAAGAATCCTGGATGCAGAAGTTGTCAGTTGTTAAGATCCTGGCTACAGGGTCGCCAGTTGTTATCCCCTCCGTCTATGGCCTGGGTTGGTTCGAAGTCGACGGGGGTTTTAGTTAGGTGGCAGCAACGGATGTATTACTTACAGTAGTTTTCTTCTATATTACTCTCCGAGTTCTTCTACAGTGGCTCGGAGGATTCAGGGAGGCTTACTAAATTCTCTGAAGATTCCCTGATGCTTCTTGTAACTTATCAGGGATGTTTAGTGACTAAGTTTTTCTGAAGAGAGCAAGGCTTGAAGGAGAAGATAAAGACTATCTTTTACTGTAATTTACTGCTAAAATGTACAGGTAGTGCTCAGCCTCTGAATTGATCTCTGAATGAATATGGAAGAGGTTTGTGGGGTTTATGTACCCCGATTTTGCTAACATCATCATTATTAAATATTGAAGAGGCTGTATTATTTTTGCACAATAGTTAAAAAAATAAAGCAATGGCTAAACAGATAAACAGGATATAGGAAGAGGAAGCCATATTTTTGGCTTAAACCGCATATTGTAGATCTGCTATTTTTCCTGATCCGCCGAGTTAATTGGAACGGAAATTGAATCATGCATTCTTATATTAAGATATGCATATGGGCAAAAATTACAAGATTAAGGCAAGACATGACTTCCTTTTTTATAATGAAGAGAGAATGCATCTAATCTAAAAAATTATTACAAATTTTGAAAAGAATAAGGCACCAATTATTTGGGAACCAGGAAGCAACTTCAAAATTTCTTCCAGTGAACAAAAAATAATAAGAAAAATAACAATATTGCTGAATGCACATTCCTACATGGCGACATAATGTTGGGTCACATTGTATGATAATTTTGGTCTATTATAACTATGATTATAATTACCAATTAATTAATTTATTATCGTTAACGCGTTAACTATAGTTTCATTAAAGTACATTAATGTTGGGGATACTCTCTGTCCTTACACACCCCATTTAGAGAGATTCCTCTGCCGAGCGGTGCCCCCCATAGTACTGTGAGGTATTGAAAAACTCATGATCTTCACTTGCCCCACAAACACCTTTAAATGGGAGACCCAAAATGGGTGCACACACATTTCTACATTACTGTACAGTCTTTACAGCCACACCTACTCTTTTTCTCGTAAGTGTATATATTGTAATGTATATGATTGTAAATTTTGACTTGGTCCGCTATCGATATGGACCGTGACTTGATGGATACCGTAATGAAATTGACTGGATTCTTTGGATCCGATATATTTGCATGTCCTTTATAAATAGATATAGAGTGTAACATATTTGTGGATAGTAATCTATTATGACTTGATCCTCTGGATCAGAGATTCTACCTTTAATTTTAAATCGATAATTAATTAGTTTTAAATTGATAATTATTTAGTTTCGTAAAAATTGGTCGTTGCCAATTTACCGGCAGTTTTTACATAAATTTCTTATGTTCTTGTGGTTCGGAACCCACGTAAAATTGTAGGTCCCCTCCGCCACCACGGAGGACATACACAATACACGAACACAGTTAGGTAGACCAGCCATGAGTGGATCCTAGGGTCTTTGTTGGTCTGAAACATTATAACATTATAACATTATAACATTATAATTTCATCATATTATATCATTATAGTTAATTACAATTTACCACAGGTAACTATAGTTTACAGTGTTTCATATTTACATTAGGATAACTCTTATTTTGAGATTTAACACAAGGTACATGGGCACATACATATATACATAACACGCATAACGATATACAACATAATCATGCTTTTGAATTAGAATTAAACAAGAGAGGAGATTTCGTAATTAGATGCTCGCCTTCCGTGTTGGTCAGCGAATTTCGAACGTATGAATTGAATAACAGATAACTGGCGTTATGCGAGTTTGGTCCTTACGTAAAAATTAATAATTGAATATAAAGATTATATAGGAATTATTTATTATTCTTTTTTACAAATATACAATCCTATACAAACAATGGAATATATATGATCAAAAAAAAAAAAAAAAATAGTAATAGTATAAGAAATACGAACGAGGAATATATATATATATATATATATATATATATATATATGTACCTTTGGTTAGCTTCCGCCCGAATTGTTCATTCTGACGAAGGTCAAGCTTTTCACCCCACCTTAGACCTACAGTTTAACGTGGAATCCGAACCACGCCCCATCAGCAGCCAAGCGTCTTAACAACTAGGCCACCTAGGGTACCCATTTATCTACCAACCACTTTCTTTTATTGTATGGAAGGATGAACAGCTGGGTTTAGCTGCGCGCCGGCTAACCACTACACCACCGAGGCGTGGTGTAAAATATAAGAAATACAAAACGATGGAGTATAACCATCAAAATAATAGTACAGGAGAAATATATATATATATTCACAATTATATTAAATAATTAAATATATTGAAAATAAATATACATCAAAATACTTTATCTTCTACTGCGCTTAACTAAAACACTAAAACACTAAACTCGCACGTAATCGAGTTTACAGTCACATCATTATTGCTTTGCACTACGCAGTAAACACGATTTAACATTATTTCACAGCTCAAGTTATAGGGATACCTATACTCTATGTAAATGGCCTTCATATCGTTCAATACTATTTTTGTGCCCACTTTACATTCGGTTGGCAAGTTATCTTTAGACACGGCTAGAATACATTCAAAAGCACGCACAAAGAGGTCATCGTTAGCCACAATATCATTATTAAATACAAGTTTATAAACACTCTTTTCCAATCGAGGGTTTATTCTTACCGACCCGAGCTTTTCAACCGTGAACTCTTCTTCACACTGCATAGCGGCAGTCGAAATAACCTTCTGAGTCGTTACGACAGCTGCTCATTATATAAAGAAATAGTTCGTCAGGGTGAACGGTGTAGGTGAGCTCAGCCCTGTACCGCTCAAGTGCTTTGTACCAAAGTTCATAATATTTCAAAGAGTCTAAACCTTTTAAATAAGCATCCAGCTCTAGACCATTCTCGCCTTATTCAATCCTACACTTGGTAAACCCATCGAACAGAGCGGTGTATGCGTATTCAAGAACCGTATCAAAATAAAGCATATCCTTAATACGCGCGTCTAATATAGGTTTCAGCTTGCGGAAAACGACGATTTCAAACATTCTGTCGAGGATGAAACGGTTTCGCGTTGGGACAAGGACGTTATTATCAGAAACATTCTTCCACATTAGTCGTATATCAATGCATGGCTGATAGTTATTTATACACAACGTACAAACAATGGCGTATGAGGGGGTATCACTAATCTGCTCTCTTCTTGTACCTACACCTGCAGGAATTTTATAACAATCCTCACTCCACTTCTCAACTACCATGAAGACTCTATTCATCTCCTCAACACTTAAATAAACAACATTTCGTTTGTTTGTTTGTCTACAAATTTTTTCCAGTACATAGTTAATGGCACCGGTTTCACGCCTGAACAAGCGCAACGACTTCGTCACGGACACATCGTAAACGGCATTGAGAATGCTGCTCAAAGGAAGTTCCATGCCCTTCAGAACGGCAAAGTTCTGAAGGGCCAGTTCAACCTACAGCCCAAGTTAAGCTAAAATTAAAAACTTACGGACTTTAGGTCCTATTAGGTCCTACCTCAGGGTTGCTGACTCGATGTGGCCTACCTTAGGCCTCAGTTGCATGAATTTAAGATAAAAACAAAAGGGGCACTATTTATGGTCTTCTTTCTCAACCTTGCAACAACAACACAACCTGCACTATTGCACGATGCAACAATCTTGTATCTAAACAACCAAACTGAATTGCAAGAGAGCTCTCTATAAGACCACACCCTGTAAGTACGGCATTCCACAAACGAGTAGAAAAGACGCGCAGCGCCCCAAAAAATGATGCCACAACAGTGCCCAAACAATGATGCCACAAGAGCCCAAAAATGCTAGCTCTAAATTAAGTGAATTTTTCACTAACCTTACAATTATGAGATGGATATATATACACACCTTAACTTAATATATACAAGCAATGCTGCATCAATCAGCTTAGTCATTATATCGCCTTGGGACAACAATGGTTCTTCCTCTTCTAGATTTTCTAACACTCCCCACCGAAGAGGCATTGTTGTCATTACCTTTTGCAAGGTTAGCCAAGCCTTCTCCATGAGGCTGTAACTCAAATGTTTCATCTTGACTATCGGTGTTTTTGCTGATTTCTAAAGCATAGAGTTTTGTATAGGTCTCTTTAACTTTCTTCCTGAAGTCTTTACCAGTGCAGACCTAACTAAATTGCCTTTGCCAACAAACAACTCTTCAATTATTCCAAGCTTCCAGCATTGCCTTGGTCTTTCATCCCCTATCATTACCACTTCTCCCACCTTGATACAATTTGCATTGGAGCCCTTTACCTTGCCTGATGGGTAATAATTGAGTTCTGGCAAGTATTCCATCTGCCACCTCTTCCATAACTGATCTTGTAGCTCTTCAAGGTACCTGAACCGTCTGGTTAACTCTCCTTGAGTGCTCTGGATAGGCTGCAAGTCTTCTGGCACACTGGGGCTTGATGTTAATCGTTTACCACAAAGAAAATGATTTGGTGTCAATGGCTCTGCATCCTGCATAGTGTGTTAAACAAAAGTGATAGGCCTACTGTTCACCATTGCTTCTACTCAATGTTCCCTCTAAGGTGTGCGCGTGTGCGCGCGCACACGCGTTGTGAAACCCGCGCACACAGCAAAATAAAATGCGCAGAGGCTCAAGCGTATCATGAGTCACTACAGTAAATGAAGTAATTTCAAAAATTTCAGTTTAATGAATTCTATAAAGAACAAATTAAGAAACCGCTTGAAAGAAAATCATTTGGACATGCTCATGCGAATTAAAAGTTACCTGAATGATGACGGATGTATTAACCTTCATAGAGTTTATTTGGAATGGGCAAATGCTAAAGATCGTAGGGAGAAATCATAATCATACTTAAATGAAAGGCACTTTCATTTAATGTTATTTTGATAATATTTTATTTTATTGAATTTTATTAGCTAAATGCTAAAAATTGTTTTGAGAAATAACTAAAATAGTCATTTTCAATTAATGTTATTTTTATTTTATTTCTTTATGTTGATGAAGTCTATTTTACTATTTTTTACTTTATTCATATTTTTAGAATGGATAAAATGTTTTCTTTTTTAAGAATATATAATATGGTAAACAATTTTTTAATATCCATTTAATAGTACCGTAATGATCAAGCTATCACCTTATGGAAATAATATTTATTAGTATTTAATATTTATATACATTTAATTTTGAAGATAATTGCGCTCAGAAAAGTTTGCACAATTTTTCACCATGAATCTAAATGTATGCACAACGAAAATTTCAGGCGCACACGGACTAAAAGAAATTAGAGGGAACATTGCTTCTACTTCACATAAAACAGTGCAGAATTCTTCTTTGCTCAAATGAGCATTAGCTAAAAGTTTCTTTAATGGACACTTTACACTTCTCACTAGCCTTTCCCAAAATCCTCTCCACCATGGTGCTCTTTCAACAATGAACTCCCACTGTACCCCTTGGTGTGAAAGGTAGGATTGGAATCCTTCCTCTTTTAGCAAGGACCAAACTTCTTGGAGTTCCTTTGCAGCCTTTTTGAAGGTTTCTGCATTATCCGATATGATTTTATTTGGGAAACCCCTTCTGTTCACAAACCTTTTAAAGGCCAAAAGAAATACATCACTAAAGTTGCTTACCAACTCCAAATGGATTGCTCTGGTGGTAGCACATGTGAAAAGACATATATAACCTTTGTTAGACTCCCCTTGCTCATACACATAGACTGGACCTGCGAAATCTACTCCACTACATCAAATGGGGCAGTATAGACACACCGTTCTCTTGGAAGTGGAGCCACCTTTTCATAATAAGGCTTTGCACTCCAACGCTTGCAAACCACACATTTATGCAAGACTTTTTTTACTACTTGTCTAATTTTGGGAATCCAAAACTGTTGTCTGATCTCTATTATCACTTCTCTAACTCCAGCATATAACAGCTTATGATGAGTATCCAGGATCAAAAGTTCCACAAAGTGCCCCCCAGAAGGTAGCAAAATTGGATGTCTTTTCTCCTCTGGAAGCCCAGAAAACTATAGTCTACCTCCTACTCTCAATAAATCCTGATCCAAAAACACATCCAAACCCTTGAGAGCAGAATGTGTTGGTAGAACCTGTAATGGACGGCTGGTGAGCAATTCCCTCTTCACCAAATTTTTCCTTCTGCACATATACCACCCAGTTTTTCCTGGCTTGCTGAATCTCCTTACTGTTCAGAATTCCTTCCCTTCTTGTTTCTCCCTTAATATTGTTGGTAAATCTATATACCCATGCTGTCACTCTTAACAACCTCTTCACACTGCTAATGTCCTCAAGCCTCAATATAGGGTCCTGCTGCGTAACTTGACAACTGTTCACAGTGCATTTTCTCACCTTACTCACCCATGCTTCTTCAGCCTGGCATTCTCCTACAATAGGCTGATTAGGCCAGTTTTCACTTCCAAGCTTTAGCCACTCTGGCCCATTCCACCACAAACGTGACTGTGCAAGATCTTTCACTGAAATTCCTCGTGTTGGTAAATCAGCGGGGTTTTGGGTGCCTGGACAATGCTTCCATTGCTTGGGATCTGTGTGCGCTTGAATTTCCTCTACCCTATTGGCAACAAATGGTTTCCATTTCCTTGCCTGGCTTCTTAACCAGTGCCAAACTATAGTGGAGTCTGTCCAATAATAGCTTAGAATTTCATAGAGGGCCAAAGACTTTTGCACTGTAACTGCAAGCCGACTAGCAATAACTGCACCCATCAATTCCAACCTTGGAACAGAAAGCCTTTTCAAAGGTGCTACTCTGCTCTTTGCAGCAACCAACCTGCAACTTACTTCCTCTTGCAATGTGCCTCTTATATAAATACAAGTTGCATAGGCTTCCTCACTTGCATCACAAAAGATGTGCAGCTCCAAATTGTCTGGACTATTGTTCAACTCTCCAAAGTACCATCTTGGGATTTCAATATCTCCAAGATGTGCCAATTCTTTGAACCAATATTTCGACCTTACCATCATATGATCAGATAACTCTTGGTCCCAACCAAGTCCAATTTCCCAGAGGCTCTGAAACCAAATTTTTTACTTTATCACAAATGGAGCCAGGAATCCAAGAGGATCAAAGACCTTTGAAGCCAAACTAAGAGCTGTACGTTTTGTCCACCTTGTCTCATTCTCAGCCAGCTCTACTAAGATTTCCCATTGAAGGTAAACAAATCCTCTCCTTGCAAACAATGCCTAGCACCTTTGTGTCTATTGCCCACAACTCCTTAATACCAGAATCCTCAATACTTTCTGCTGCATCAGGTACTACACAGGACTGACTCATAAACTCTTGTAATTGAGAATGATTGGTCTGCCATTTTCTAAGCTCCATGCCAGCCTCCCTCATTATAGCTCTAGCCTCCATGAATATCTGTTTAGCCATTTCTGTATTATCCACGGAACACAGCAAATCATCAACATAAAAATTTTCCTTGTGTTCAATAGTGTTAGGATAGACTTCAGAATATTTCTTAAAATGGTACTGCATAGTAGCTGCCAACAGAAATGGACTAGAGCTGAGGCCAAACAACACTGACTTCATTCTATATGCTTGAACCTTAGGTTCATTTTCCAACAAGTCTTTCGTATCCACCCACAGATACCTTACTGCATCTCTGTCCTCTGGTTTTAACTTTATCCGCAAAAAGGCTTGCTTCACATCTGCAGTCAATGCTACTCTACCAAACCTGAATCTCAGTAACAAGGAAAATAAATCTGCATTTAAATTTGGCCCAGCATCCAAACAGTCATTCAAGGACACACCACCTTTGTCCTTGGCTGAGCCATCAAAAACTACCCTCAGTTTGGTGGTAGTTTTGTCTCGCCGTACCACTGCATGGTGTGGCAGATAATGTGCCTCCTGGCTCACCAGCTCACCTTGCACCCTTTCAGCATAGCCCTCCCTTACATAGCTTAGGATGGCCTCATTGTATTCAATTAACAACTCCTCATTTTTTCTTAGCCTGTACAATGAAGTCTCCAACCTCCAATTAGCTAGCTGAAGGTTTGAACTGGGTTTGCAAGAATCCTTCCAAGGGAGGCCAACTTCATAGCAACCATCTCTAAACCCAATCCCTTTTTTAAATTGCTCTAAAACAACATTGTTCACCGTACTTGCCTGTCTGTCCTTTATGCCAATGGATTCAAGTTCCCAAAACGCTTTCAAATGCCTTTCCAAACCATGGCTGTTCTCCTCAATCTTAACAAAAAGAGCTTTAACTTCCATTTCATTGCAATAGCTACCATGTAGCATCCAGCCTAGCTTACTTTCAATAGCTACCGGACCTCGAGATGTGCGGACAATATTACCAGTGATGAAGTCACATTAATAGTCAGCTCCAATCAAAAGACTAATATCTTCTGTTCCTTCAAACTTATTATTGCCCAAATTAATTCCTTTAACATGCAATTCTTGGACACATGCCATATCTAAACAAGTAGTGGCTGGAGCACAAAGTTCCTCAATCTCTACAGCTTGAACCTTGATAGTGGGACTTTGCGGTAACAACCCCTTAACCAGAACTTCTACCTACTTAAATTTGGTTCGGTTTTGAACGGAACCCCCAAACCCAGAACTTCTTAAATTTTCCCTCTTAAGTTCTTTAAATTTCAATTTTCTGGAAATTCTGGTCTTAATAAAGCTACACTGGCTACCACTATCGAACAACACTCTTACAGTAGCTTGTCCATCATTCCCAATTAATAAGGCTGCAGTTGTTTGCAATAATCCCCCTTTACTTTTACCCCCTTTCATAGCAGTGGCATGTGCCACTGATGTCTCTACTTCTGGGGTAGGCCTACTAGGAGTGTTTTCACACAATAATGGCTGATGCCTGCCATGACATTTTTTGCATAAAATTTTAAACTTACAAAACCTTGCTCTGTGACCTTTCAAAAAACATTTAAAACATGCTGTGGACTTAGTTACCCTGTCCTTTCTCTCCTCAAAAGGTAAAGCCTCAGCCACCTCACATTTATATGACTTGTGGTTGCCTTCGCAAAATATACATTCCTTGATTCCCTTTAATTTATTCTCAGAGGATGCATGTAGAGCTGACACTGTACCTGGGCTATTCCTTTTTGTAGAAACTTTGGTGCTGTGCCTGCCTTTGTCCCCTTGTTTAACATCCCATGTGCAAACTCAATTCCCTCTCGTCTTGCTAATTCTGTGCCTAAAAGACTTAACATCTGCTGAAGGGGGATGTACACATGTTCTGTAGAGTGTCCCCTACTTAATTCAAGCAAAATTGAGCTAGGCAATTTAGACTCCAGTATAGTAACCAACATTATACCATACCTTTCCATTCCTACACCCAAGTTGTCCAGGACCTAGTTCTAACTTCAAATTCATCATATAACTGCCGTAACTCCTTGACATATTGAGATTATTAACAGGAGGTATAGCTAAAAGTTCACGGAGGTGGCTTTTAATTAAGATCTCTGGCTTACCAAACCGTTTCTTTAATATATCCAAGCCACATTATAATTAGCTCTGTTAATGCTAATCCTGCTATTGTCTTTGCTGCCTCCCCTTCCAAGAGGGACTGCAAATAATTAAACTTCTCCACCGCACTTAACACTTGACTAGAATGAACTGCTGACTGAAAACTGTCTGCCCATCCTTGCCATTCCTGAATACTCCCAGAAAATGTTTTGAGTACAAGCCTCGGTAATTGAACTGCAGATCTGTTAACCTTAACTTCACAAACACCATTTGTTGAGTGTTGTGTTTCGTTATTAGACCTGGTCTCTAACTGTACTGAGCTGCTAAACTCTTTTGCTCGGTGGCATACTTTAATTATATCATCAATAATCTCTTCAAAGTAAATTATGTTATTTTCTATTTCATCCTCTTTTATAAGAGCCTCAATTTTAACATTTACTTCACTTAGAGCAACCTTTTTAGTTTCTAATATGGAAAGCTGCGCAGTCACTAAGCTTAAATCCTCTTGCTCTATGGCAGAATCTCTAGTGGCATTGACCTTTGTAATTAGACCTTTGTAGGCGCTTCTCCTTTTTTTAAACTTGTTCAATTCAGCTGCACTCATCTTCAATGCAAACAACAATTGGGCTCAATGCCAAATGAGCTGAATTGGCAAAAATACTTAACCAAACTGATCAAACGCAAATTTTGCTTTTTTCAAATAAACTGAATTGCTGGGTGGGGTACTGATCAACCACCAGTATGGAATACCAAATTTTCCACCCAAGTAACTGGCGCACCAAAGTCTGCAACCTTCGCCTACGAAAAATAAACCAAAATTAACCAAACCGGTAAAAATGTAGGCCAAAAACAACGACAGACAAGTGGCCAAGTTTCGCAATTGGGCGACCAAACTTTCTACCCTGGGACCTTAACTCAATAATCCTCAACCCGTCTAGGCCTAACTTGGGCTACAATTTGCACAATCAGAACTTTGCCGAAAAATAGTCACTGATTCAGTCTCGGGCTAGAATCCGGTTCTGAAGGACCATGTTATTTATTTATTTATTGGGTTCAAAATCCTAGCTGTGCCGTGAACGGCCAAGTTCTGAAGGGCCAGTTCAACCTACAGCCCAAGTTAAGCTAAAATTAAAAACTTACGGACTTGAGGTCCTATTAGGTCCTACCTCAGGGTTGCTGACTCGATGTGGGCCTACCTTAGGCCTCAGTTGCATGAATTTAAGATAAAAACAAAAGGGGCACTATTTATGGTCTTCTTTCTCAACCTTGCAACAACAACACAACCTGCACTATTGCACGATGCAACAATCTTGTCTAAACAACCAAACTGAATTGCAAGAGAGCTCTCTATAAGACCACACCCTGTAAGTACGGCATTCCACAAACGAGTAGAAAAGACGCGCAGCGCCGCAAAAAATGATGCCACAAGAGTGCCCAAACAATGATGCCACAAGAGCCCAAAAATGCTAGCTCTAAATTAAGTGAATTTTTCACTAACCTTACAATTATGAGATGGATATATATACACTTTAACTTAATATATACAAGCAATGCTGCATCAATCAGCTTAGTCATCATATCGCCTTGGGACAACAATGGTTCTTCCTCTTCTAGATTTTCTAACAGGGACATCTACAGAACATGTGTACATCCCCCTTCAGCCGATGTTAAGTCTTTTAAGCACAGAATTAGCAAGACGAGAGGGAATTGAGTTTGCAGAGTGGAATGTTAAACAAGGGGACAAAGGCAGGCACAGCACCAAAGTTTCTACAAAAAGGAATAGCCCAGGTACAGTGTCAGCTCTACATGCATCCTCTGAGAATAAATTAAAGGGAATCGAGGAATGCATACTTTGCGAAGGCAACCACAAGTCATATAAATGTGAGGTGGCTGAGGCTTTACCTGTTGAGGAGAGCAAGGACAGGGTAACTAAGTCCACAGAATGTTTTAAATGTTTTTAGAAAGGTCACAGAGCGAGGTTTTATAAGTTTAAAATTTTGTGCAAAAAATGCCATGGCCGGCATCAGCCATTATTGTGTGAAAACACTCCTAGTAGGCCTATGAAAGTGAGTAAAAGTAAAGGGGGATTATTGCAAACAGCTGCAGCCTTATTAATTGGGAATGATGGAGAAGCTACTGTAAGATTGTTGTTTGATGGTGGTAGCCAGTGTAGCTTTATTAAGACCAGAATTTCCAGAAAATTGAAGTTTAAAGAACTTAAGAGGGAAAATTTAAGAATTTCTTGGTTTGGGGGTTCCGTTCAAAACCGAACCAAATTTAAGAAGGTAGAAGTTCTGGTTAAGGGGGGGTTACCACAAGGTCCCACTATCAAGGTCCAAGCTGTAGAGATTGAGGAACTTTGTGCTCCAGTCACTACTTGTTTAGATATGGCATGTGTCCAAGAATTGCAAGTTTAAGGAATAAATTTGGGCAATAATAAGTTTGAAGGAACAGAAGATATTAGTCTTTTGATTGGAGCTGACTATTATTGGGACTTCATCACTGGTAATATTGTCCGCACATCTCGAGGTCCGGTAGCTATTGAAAGTAAGCTCGGCTGGATGCTACATGGTAGCTATTGCAATGAAATGGAAGTTAAAGCTCTTTTTGTTAAGATTGAGGAGAACAGCCATGGTTTGGAAAGGCATTTGAAAGCGTTTTGGGAACTTGAATCCATTGGCATAAAGGACAAACAGGCAAGTACAGTGAACAATGATGTTTTAGAGCAATTTAAAAAAGGGATTGGGTTTAGAGATGGTTGCTATTATAGGATGCAAATTATCGAAAGTCCATTTATCGATAAATGATTGAAAAAAATTCGGATTATCGATAATTATCGATAAATTTTCTAATTAAATTAGCTGTCTCATTAATAGAAGAAAAACGCAAAATTATAAGAACAGATTTTAATGAGATCATTCTACATTGTGACAGCCATAGTTATTTAAAGATTTTAGTTTTTTATCCTTATTAAGGAAGTAACATTTCAAAAAGCATAAGGCATTAATAGTGGCTGGAGAGAGACTGCATCGAATCTTCGTTATGAAAATTCCAGCTGAAGAAAATGCACGCTCTGCTTCACAGCTTGTAGGCTTGATGGCAGTGGTGTAGTGCTAAATAAAGAAGTGAGGGAACGCATTTTGAAAGTGTTACTCAGATGCGGGGGGGACAATGGCGAGCGCGGCGAGCCCATACAGCTGGGGGTCCGGGGGCACTGTAAGTCCTTCGGGAAATCTTTTGAAATCTGACCAATTTCAGGGATATTTTGAGGTCATATGCACTGGATATTAGGATATATTCCAAGGTTGAAGATGCAGTATTTTCAGTGTCATTAGATATACGACATCCAGTACGATCAATAAAAATAGCTAACAATTGGAATGATTAACTAAAAAAGAGTTAACAACTGGTACGCCGTGGTGACTGTTTCATCAGATCTTTATAGGCTAGCATTGCCTCAGTCGAAGGTAAAAGAAATGAAACAGTTAATGATTCTTTCTCATATTTCTTCTAGGGGTGGGAATTAAAGTTTCATGACGTTAGAGATTTGTAAGTTCGGATTTATTTGAAATAGTGAGGGAACGCCGTTCCGTCTACCAAAAAAAGTAAGGGAACGCCGTTCCCACGCGTTCCCACAGCACTACACCACTGCTTGTTGGTCCTTAATGCATCGTACAATCGATCTAGATTTTCGCTTCTCTTTTTCTTTACTTCGTACAATGCGAATTCACTGCCTGCATTGAACATAGAGGACTTACTTAAGGACTCGGAAGTTTTCGATTCCAATTTGCTCATCTCATGATAGAGGCATTTTTTGAAATCCTCATCTTCGTCGTCTTCATTTACGTTGCCCTCATCTGGAGTTTCTTCAGCACTGCTTATATTCGTAAGAGGTTCAGGAAACAGTCGTAAATAAAGGGTGATCCAGAGAAATGGGACCCAAAAGAAACCCCTGTAACTCTTAAAGTATAAGTCCTTTTATAAAATCATACGCATCATTCGAAAGAGGATAGTTACAAGTTTGTACAGGATTGTATAGGTTTTGACAATACAAGACAAAATAAGATACAAAACAAAATAAAAGTGTTAGTTAAAACTAACCCTTCAAGATGACTGCATGGACTGTGGAACAGCTGCGTTTCATAACTGAGCAATATTATGAGCATGGAAGAAGTGTAGTTTCAGCTCAAAGATCTTTCAAGACAAATTTTCAGATGTCAAAATCACCTTCTAAGAAAGTAATCCGTCGGTGTGTCAGAAATTTTTCCCTAACTGGCAGCATTGGAAAAAGAAAACCAACTGGAAGAGTGCGCACAGCAAGGATAGACGAGATCATTAACAGAACTCATGAAATTGTACAGGATAATCCTAACATAAGCATCAGACGTGCTTCTCAGCTGTTAGGAGTTGGATATGGAACAACACACCGTATATTCAAGCAAAATTTAATGCTCTTTCCATATAAAATTCAAACAGTGCAATAACTAAACGATGGAGATTTCGCACGAAGACGACAATTCTGTCAATGGATCCAACAGAAGGTAAATGACACCACCAATTTTCTAGCAACTTTGATTATGTCAGACGAAGCCCATTTTCACTTGAATGGAACTGTAAACAAACAAAATTGTCGTTTCTGGGCAACAGAAAATCCATTAAATATTACCGAAGTCCCGTTGCATAGTCAGCGTGTAACTGTTTGGTGTGGTCTTACTGCATCTCAGATCATAGGGCCGTACTTTTTCGAGGATTCCACCGGAAACACGGTCACTGTAAATGGTGATCGCTACGAAAAAATGTTGACCGATTTCCTTATTCCTAAATTAAGAGATCTTTGTCTAGAAAACCACTGGTTCCAACAAGACGGAGCTACCTGCCATACCACGAGGAACTGCATAGCAGTTTTGCGTCAAACGTTTCCAGGCGAGTTAATCTCAAGATTTGGAGACGTTGAATGGCCCGCAAGGTCTCCGGGTTTTTCTCCCTTAGATTATTATCTCTGGGGATATTTAAAGAGTAGGGTCTACAGAAATAACCCAACGACCTTGCAAGAATTGAAGGCCGCCATCACAAATGAGATACAGGCCATACCACCGCACACTCTTGCAAAAGTGATGCAGAACTTACGAGCGAGAACACTGGAATGCTTGGCAACTAATGGAGCACATTTGAAAGGAGTCATTTTAAAAAAATAAATATTTCATAATAAACTTGTAACTCTACTTTTTCGAATGATATATAGTTTTTATGAAAGGAATTAAATATTAAGAATATTTGGCTTTTTTTTATGGGTCCCATTTATCTGGATCACCCAGTATATAGAAGTGGCATATTTCTTTAAGGAAACTGGAGAAGGCATCTTGAAAGTGTCAGACATTTGTTCATTTATAGCTTTAGGATCATGGAGATATCGCAAAAGGGACACAGTATCTTGAACTCTTCTTGATTCATACCGTTGCTTGAGAGAAAGCTGCATTTGAGGAGCTATTTCACTATCTTTCTTTGCCAACTTTTTAAGAAGAAGCATCATAGATTTATCTGCTTTCAATAAGTTTGCATCTTCAGAGCACAAAGAAGTTAATACTATTTCAACTGGCCTTAAAGTGTCACATAGACTCTTGACTGCGGTCCAATCTTTTTCAGAAAATTATCGATAAATCTGCTCGATAATTATACGATAGTTGACTTTCATTTATCGATAAATTATCGATAATATTTTATCGATTGCAACCCCTAGTTGCTATGAAGTTGGCCTCCCTTGGAAGGATTCTTGCAAACCCAGTTCAAACCTTCAGCTAGCTAATTGGAGGTTGGAGACTTCATTGTACAGGCTAAGAAAAAATGAGGAGTTGTTAATTGAATACAATGAGGTCATCCTAAGCTATGTAAGGGAGGGTTATGCTGAAAGCGTGCAAGGTGAGTTGGTGAGCCAGGAGGCACTTTATCTGCCACACCATGCAGTGGTACGGCGAGACAAAACTACCACCAAACTGAGGGTAGTTTTTGATGGCTCAGCCAAGGACAAAGGTGATGTGTCCCTGAATGACTGTTTGGATGTTGGGCCAAATTTAAATGCAGATTTATTTTCCTTGTTACTGAGATTCAGGTTTGATAGAGTAGCATTGACTGCAGATGTGAAGCAAGCCTTTTTGCGGATAAAGTTAAAACCAGAGGACAGAGATGCAGTAAGGTATCTGTGGGTGGATACGAAAGACTTGTTGGAAAATGAACCTAAGGTTCAAGCATATAGAATGAAGTCAGTGTTGTTTGGCCTCAGCTCTAGTCCATTTCTGTTAGCAGCTACTACGCAGAACCATTTTAAGACATATTCTGAAGTCTATCTTAACACTATTGAATACACAAGGAAAAATTTTTATGTTGATGATTTGCTGTGTTCCGTGGATAATACAGAAATGGCCAAACAGATATTCATGGAGGCTAGAGCTATAATGAGGGAGGCTGGCATGGAGCTTAGAAAATGGCAGACCAATCATTCTCAATTACAAGAGTTTATGAGTCAGTCCTGTGTAGTACCTGATGCAGCAGAAAGTATTGAGGATTCTGGTATTAAGGAGTTGTGGGCAATAGACACAAAGGTGCTAGGCATTGTTTGACAGCAAGGAGAGGATTTGTTTACCTTCAATGGGAAATCTTTAGTAGAGCTGGCTGAGAATGAGACAAGGTGGACAAAACGTACAGCTCTTAGTTTGGCTTCAAAGGTCTTTGATCCTCTTGGATTCCTGGCTCCATTTGTGATAAAGTAAAAAATTTGGTTTCAGAGCCTCTGGGAAATTGGACTTGGTTGGGACCAAGAGTTACCTGATCATATGGTGGTAAGGTGGAAATATTGGTTCAAAGAATTGGCTCATCTTGGAGACATTGAAATCCCAAGATGGTACTTTGGAGAGTTGAACAATAGTCCAGACAATTTGGAGCTGCACATCTTTTGTGATGCAAGTGAGGAAGCCTATGCAACTTGTATTTATATAAGAGGCACATTCAAAGAGGAAGTAAGTTGCAGGTTGGTTGCTGCAAAGAGCAGAGTAGCACCTTTGAAAAGGCTTTCTATTCCAAGGTTGGAATTGATGGGTGCAGTTATTGCTAGTCGGCTTGCAGTTACAGTGCAAAAGTCTTTGGTCCTCTATGAAATTCCAAGCTATTATTGGACAGACTCCACTATAGTTTGGCACTGGTTAGGAAGCCAGGCAAGGAAATGAAAGCCATTTGTTTGTTGCCGATAGGATGGAGGAAATTCAAACACACACAGATCCCAAGCAATGGAAGCATTGTCCAGGCACCCAAAACCCCGCTGATTTACCAACATGAGGAATTTCAGTGAAAGATCTTGCACAGTCAAGTTTGTGGTGGAATGGGCCAGAGTGTCTAAAACTTGGAAGTGGAAACTAGCCGTCTAATCAGCCTATTGTAGGAGAATGCCAGGCTGAAGAAGAATGGGTGAGTGCAGGTCCGGCGCCAGCCTATTTGGCGCCCTTAGCAGGACTGCAGCTAGCGCCCCCACCCGCCTCCCACTTCACGATTGGGTTTGCCCACAAAGTAATCAAGGTACCATATTGAAGAAACTATTTGCCTTACACTGATCTAATTTAATTTGCTAATACATACATTTATTATAAAATTATAAAATCATTTCACAGTTCAAGAAAGTGTCATGACCAATCAAAACAGCGAGTAAAGCGAGGCATATGTAGTAACAAATCAGAACGCTCAAAAGTGCTAAAATATGCGTGCAAAAAGGACATATCTACTGTTTTTTCCAAGCAAGAAGGGCATATGTCACATAAAAACAGTTATTCGCTTATTGACGACTCCCGGAACTCATATTAAGCCGTAAATAAGCCGAGTCGCTTATTGACGACTCCCGTCTGTGCGCGCAACATTTTTAAATCGCTTATTTACGACTCCCGTCCCTAAAGGGTTAAAGGTCGTGATAGTGAAAGTTCTATAATGACCCAATAAGATGAATAAGTTAATTATGTAAGTATCAGTCAAGCTAAACTGGTGTACATACGTCGTACAACCTTTCATCATTTGTCTATGCTTCTCATTCCTTCATTATTTTTTTCATGTTGTTCTTACATAACACTGGGGAACACAACTTTTGGTGACTTAGATGTTAGACCTGTTTCTGGGTATATTGAGGTCGCTGATTCTAAAAATGACATTAGTTTTTCTACATTAGCTCTGCTTATCAAGATATGATATATATCTATATACAGGGTGTCCGAGAATTATCTGTACAATTTTTGGCTGTTATTAAAAGTCAACCATGAAGTGTAGAAATTCCAGTTTTGTCCCATTTTACAGAGAATCTCATTAAGTTTTTTCTGATACCAAGTTTTGACAAGTTTTTTAGAAATTCCAGTGTGTCCGAACATTATCTGTACAATTTCATCTTTTAATAAAATTCTTGATAACACACGTAAAATTCTTAAACAAGATTATTTAGAATCTGTATTTTCAAAAGTTTCTTTTATTAAAGTAACGTTGTTACAAACATTCGATATGTGCACCATTAGTGATTCGCAAAACATCCAATCGATACTCCAAATGTTGCCATGTACGCTGCAGCATATCCACATCAATTCGCTCAATAGCAGCTGTGATTCTTGCTTTTAAATCATCAATGTCTTGTCACCCGCGTACATTTCTAAAAAACTTGTCAAAACGTGGGATCAGAAAAAACTTAATGAGATTCTCTGTAAAATGGGACAAAACTGGAATTTCTACACTTCATGGTTGACTTTTATTAACAGCCAAAAATTGTACAGATAATTCTCGGACACCCGGTATATTTCTATATAATGTATATAATATTATATAATTGCTGACTGGCAATCACTGTTGTTGTCAATTGAATACAAAAGTATGATGAATGTCAGCAAAAATAGTGTATTAACATCAAACAAGCATAAGGTACGAAAAATATTTATTAAATTCAAACAAGCTTGAGACACGAACGGCAAAAAAAGTTCTTTCATTGAGACATCTCACATAAACCGCGTTTCTGAGATTTCTTGCGATGAGATGTGCCAGGACATTCGCGTTGGATGCTCCAGCAGTAATCTGCCATCATGTGAGTATCCCATCGTCCGCGGTACCGTTCTTCCGTGGTCCTTAGTTCTTGGTGAAATCGTTCACCCTGTTCCTCGCTTAGATCACCGAGGTTATCTGGGAAACGATCCAAATGACTGTGGAGGTAATGCAGTTTGATGCTCATTTTACAGCCAAGTTTACAAAAAGAAGAGAGCATATTCTCCACTAGTTCACCGTAGTTATCGGCCTTATAGTTCCCAAGGAAATTCTTCACAACCATACTAAACGATGACCACGCACGTGCCTCAATGTTGTCCATTGAATCTTGGAAACGCAGGTCTTTCATGAGTTCCCGGATTTGCGGTCCATCGAAAATACCTGCCTTCAGCTTTTCCATGCTCAGCGCAGGAAATTTTCTACATATGTAGCCAAAACACGTCCCATCTCTGTTCAAAGCCTTTGTAAATTGTTTCATTAAACCTAGTTTGATGTGCAGTGGTGGCAATATGATCCTTTCTCTGTCAACCAAAGCTTCTTTGATGATATTTTTTTCTCCAACCACCATGTTTTCTCTCAGAGGCCACTGTCTTCTCACCCAGTGTTCATCTTTAGCTCTACTGTCCCAGAGACATATAAAGCACGGGTACTTGGTGTACCCGCTCTGCTGGCCCAGGAGAAAATTCACCATCTTCAGATCCACACAGATCACCCATTGGTGGTCTCGGTATGATATCTTTTCTAGGACTAGGGCGACTGTCCCGTGCTCTTCTCTCATACCGACTGAGTGACCAATTGGGATTGATCTGTATCTGTTGCCGTTGTGTAGAAGAACACATTTTAGGCTCCGTTTGGAGCTATCTATGAATAACCGCCATTCACTTGGTGTGTATTCCGATATGCCCATTTTCATCAGCAATCCGCGCACATTGTTGCAGAAAACTAAGTCGTTCTCTTTTGAGAAGAAGGGCAGTAAATCCTTTTCTCTGTCGCGATATAACGTGATTTTGGTTCCCGGCAGCAGTAAATTTTTTTCTCTCAGCCTGGAAGCTAACAATTCAGACGATTTCTTCGAAAGACTTAAGTCCCTTATGAGGTCGTTTAATTCGTGTTGACTAAAACCTTCTGCAACTGATGACGGTCCTTCGAAATCACTGTCATTTTGCCCACATATGCTTTCTTTGTCAGTAGCAAATTCATCATCTTCTTGAGGGAGCTCTGGAAGATGGCTGAATGATGGGACAGGTATCTCATCTGAATGTGAAACAGGCCGTCTAGCTGAGTCTATGTCAGGATACGTCCATTTACTCCGGTTACGTCCATTGATGCCCTTTATATTCACCAAACAAAAGTAACAGTCATCACTGTGGTTTCTCTGTTCTCTCCATACCATTGGTATACCAAATTTCAGGCACCTCCTCTTTCCGTTGGTCCATTGCCGCAGATGCTCCGTACACGTTTTACACACAACATGAGGAGCCCATGGCTTATCTTGGTCCCCTAGTTGTACTTTGAAATAGGCAAAATAAGCTTTTTTCACAAAATCAGTAATAGTTTTTCTCTGTTCAATGAACGTGTACTCTCCGCAGATAAAACAAAACACATCTGGATGATTTAAACACTTTCTTCGTGATGAAGCCATGTCAACACCTGTAACAGGAAAGAATTCACGTTAGTACATGTACAATACACATGCAAAACAGCAACATCAGCAAAATCATAGCTACAATTTAATTATACAGATGCATTTAGATTTACGAGCAACTCATAATACCGTTCCAGAAGGGTAATAAAGTAGGTAATGACGTATGCAATATCTTAAAAACTATAGCTGCTAGAACAAAATGGATGATATTTTCTGAATCAGTGGCATGAAAATATCCAGAATAAGGTCTAAAATCTCAGGCACCAAGAAATAAATTTTTTTTTGTTCCCCAGTGTAATACTATCAGACGTGCACAGGGCGGGAGGCGCTGGCGCCCCCCCAGATCTTTGGCGCCCTTATCATTTACTAACCTCGCCTAATGGAAGCGGCGGTCCTGGGTGAGTGAGATGAGAAAATGCAGTGTAAACAGTTGTCAAGTTATGCAGCAGGACCCATATTAAGGCTTGAGGACATTAGCAGTGTGAAAAGGTTGTTAAGAGTGACAGCATGGGTATATACTAGATTTACCAACAATATTAAGGAGAAACAAGAAGGGAAGGAATTCTGAACAGTAAGGGGATTCAGCAAGCCAGGCAATACTGGGTGGTGTATGTGCAGAAGGAAAAATTTGGTGAAGAGAGGGAATTGCTCACCAGCAGTCTATTACATGTTCTACCAACACATTCTGCTCTCGAGGGTTTGGGTGTGTTTTGGGATCAGGACTTATTAAGAGTAGGAGGTAGAATATAGTTTTCTGGGCTTCCAGAGGAGAAGACATCCAATTTTGCTACCTTCTGGGGGGCCTTTTGTGGAACTTTTGATCCTGGATACGCATCATAAGTTGTCGCATGCTTGAGTTAGAGAAGTGATAATAGAGCTCAGACAACAGTTTTGGATTCCCAAAATTAGACAAGTAGTAAAAAAGGTCTTGCATAAATGTGTGGTTTGCAAGCGTTGGAGTGCAAAGCCTTATTATGAAAAGGTGGCTCCACTTCCAAGAGAATGGTGTGTCTATACTGCCCCATTTGATGTAGTGGGAGTAGACTTCGCAGGTCCAGTCTATGTGTATGAGCAAGGGGAGTCTAACAAAGGTTATATATGTCTTTTCACATGTGCTACCATAGAGCAATCCATTTGGAGTTGGTAAGCAACTTAAGTAGTGATGTATTTCTTTTGGCCTTTAAAAGGTTTGTGAACAGAAGGGGTTTCCCAAATAAAATCATATCGGATAATGCAAAAACCTTCAAAAAGGCTGCAAAGGAACTCCAAGAAGTTTGGTCCTTGCTAAAAGAGGAAGGATTCCAATCCTACTTTTCACACCATGGGGTACAGTGGGAGTTTATTGTTGAGAGAGCACCATGGTGTGGAGGATTTTGGGAAATGCTAGTGAGAAGTGTAAAGTGTCCATTAAAGAAACTTTTAGCTATTGCTCTTTTGAGCAAAGAAGAATTCTCCACTGTTTTGTGTGAAGTAGAAGCAATGGTGAACAGTAGGCCTATTACCTTTGTTTATAACAGTATGCCAGAAGACTTACAGCCTATCCAGAGCACTCAAGAAGAGTTAACCAGAAGGTTCAAGTACCTTGAAGAGCGACAAGATCAGTTATGGAAGAGGTGGCAGACAGAATACTTGCCAGAACTCAATTACTACCCATCAGGCAATGTAAAGGGTTCCAATGCAAATTGTATCAAGGTGGGAAAAGTGGTAATGATTGGGGATGAAAGACCAAGGCAATGCTGGAAGCTTGGCATAATTGAAGAGTTGTTTGTTGGCAAAGACAATTTAGTTAGGTCTGCACTGGTAAAGACTTCAGGAGGAAAATTAAAGAGACCTATACAAAAACTCGTTGCTTTAGAAATCAGCAAAAGGACGGATAGTCAAGATAAAACATTTGAGTTACAGCCTCATGGAGAAGGCTTGGCTAAATTTGCAGAAGGTAATGACAACAATGCCTCTTCGGTGGGGAGTGTTAGAAAATCTAGAAGAGGAAGAGCCATTGTTGTCCCAAGGTGATATGATGACTAAGCTGATTCATGCAGCATTGCTTGTATATATTAAGTTAAGGTGTATATATATCCATCTCATAATTGTAAGGTTAGTGAAAAATTCACTTAATTTAGAGCTAGCATTTTGGGCTCTTGTGGCATCATTGTTTGGGCACTCTTGTGGCATCATTGTTTGGGCACTCTTGTGGCATCATTTTTTGGGGGCACTGCGCGTCCTTCCTACTCGTTTGTTGAATGTGGCACTTACAAGGCGTGGTCTTATAGAGAGCTCTCTTGCAATTCAGTTTGGTTGTTTAGATACAAGATTGTTGCATCGTGCAATGGTGCACTGATGCAGGTTGTGTTGTTGTTGCAAGGTTTAGAAAGAAGACCATAAATAGTGCCCATTTTGTTTTTTATCTTAATTTTATGCAACTGAGGCCTAAGGTAGGCCCACATCGAGTCAGCAACGCTGAGGTTGGACCTAATAGGACTTCCAAGTCCGTAACTTTTAGTCTAGCTTAACTTGGGCTGTAGGTTAAACTGGCCGTTCACGACTCAGCTGGGATTCTGAACCCAATAAAATAAAAATAACAAGGAGTGAGTCACACCATAAGCTGATGAGACGTGTACGGCGTTGTTTCAACGTTAATACTTGTATCCCATTATACTGGGTAGGTCTTTTGAGAAATTTTCCGATACATGAAGCAATACCGGTTTTAATGTTTTATAACTCCCACTCCTCAGAATACGCACCAGACATTTTTGCTTAGGGGGACTTTCACGAACTAAACACATTTTATTCACGATGTACCCAGAATTGAACAGGAATAAGGGGGTATATTTTTATTTGAGGAAGGTACTATTGTGGGGGTTGTGTCGTAAGACGTAGAAGGTTGGGGCTCTATTACTGGTAGTCTAACAACCGGCGCAATCCTGGCACGCTTTATACCTGACGTGGAGGGCTTTTCGTAATGCCTCCGCTTTGAATTGTCGCGTGCTACAGGTATCGTTGGTGTGGACTCGGCAATGGGGATGGAGTCTGTGCTCACAACTATACTGTAGTCGGGGTCATCTGTAATATCGATGATGGGATGCTGTACTTCATCGTCATTCACGGTTCTGTGGGAGAAGAGAAAAGCAAGACTGTAGAATATAAGGGTCATCACTTAACCCTTTATGGCTGAAATTTTTGCGTAGGGTTGAGTCTAAATGCGTGTATTTCAAACGTTACGTATTCGACGCACAGTGCGGTAAATGGTTAAATATTATTATATTTTGTAATTGACCCACTTAGGAGTGTGACGTGTGAGAAATGGATTCTGTAGAAAAATTCAGGTTCACGAGCCCATCCACATGTATTATATCCGGCCCTACAGGATGTGGTAAAACTGTGTTTATGCTTAAAATCATTAAAGAAAAGGGAGAGATGTTCTCAAAATTTGTGCATAAAGTTATATGGTGCTATTCGACGTATCAGTGTTCAACGAGGACCAAGATGATATTTTGTTCCACAAAGGTGTATATGACGTTAATTCGTTAAAGGGAAATGAACATACAGTCATTGTAATTGACGATCTCATGTTGGAGATGGATAAAACGTTTGCCGAGACATTTACAGTGTTCTCCCACCATCTTAACATAAGCGTGTTCTTCATGAATCAGACTATTTTTCAAAAATAGATACATGCGTGATGTGTCGTTAAATACACAATATCTAGTCTTATTCGCGCAACATAGAGATGTATCACAATTTGGGGTATTAGCCAATCAAATGTTCCCGAATCAGCGTAAGGATTTTTTGGAAGTTTATAAAGAAGCTACAGGCCAGCGTTACGGATATTTGCTTTGCGACCTTCATCCGCGAAACACGTTTAAGGTGCTTCTGAGAACGAATATATTTCCAAACGAGCCTGAAACGGTGTATATTCCAGAATGACAAAGAGGCTAAAGAAATACCATGAATTAATAAAAATCTATCATCGACTGCCCCTGGCAATGCAACAGATGTTTACTAAAAATATCGACTCCGACTTTTTAAAATACATATGTGAAATCTGTCTTAACGTTATAAATTGCAATGTATCAATGAAACCACCTCAGAAGGCTCGCCTACGCCTTTACAAGAACATAATACGTGCACTCGCTCGTAAAAGTCAAACTTGGGGGAAGAAAAACTAATTATTGTACAGAGAGGAGGGTCATTCCTCTCCATCTTATTTTCAGTGGTGGTGATTCCACACGTATGCTTTACTGCAAAGTTCAAAGAATCCAGACACGGTTCTAGAACCCCGTAAAAGCAGGCTTAAAAGAATGGAAAGCGAATTGTTAGCCCTATTAAACAGTGAAAAAACACCTGGTGAGAAAAGAATCTTATACCAAGAAGCTCTGCAGAAATTTCTTCACGAGTACGAAAATTATAAGAACCCGACAGAGATTCCCGTGGTTATTAGGCACAGCACGGAGAACGATGGGCATGGTGACATAGGGCCTGTGTCCGACGATAGAGCTGACCAACCAAAGATTAACGGGTCGGCCACACAACATATCGAGCATGTATTAAAAAGCAACATCCCACATACATTGAGGAATAAAGGTTTAAGTCTTTATAATCTATTGAATTAGGATCTCAACATACAATGGACCGATACAGGTGAGATCAGTGTGGAAGGAGCAAAGGTACAGGAATCGAATATCGTAGACATCGTCCATGATCTGGTGAGAAAGTGGGATAGGCCCTCACCATCAGGATGGAATCATATTAAAGCAAGACTACAACAAATAAATGTCCCCAAAACAATGATAGGAAATCTAAACAGGTTAAAAGACTTGGAACATGCATCGCACGTGACACAATTGAAAACGCCATCATCCCCGACGATAACACCTCTGAAGAGGAGAAAGAAGAGGATAAACAACGATCAACCCTACCTAAGTGCCTCTAAAATACGCAAATGGCTAACATATTAGGAAGACGCTATTATGATATTTCTAGCCCACCCTCCTACGGAGGCGTAGATAGACTGTACATAAGTGTATACAATGCTGGAGTAGGGAAAAAAGATGTTGAGAGTTTTTTTTGCGGGAGCAGGACGCTTATACACTTCATATAAGCCTGTGAAAAAAAAGTTTAAAACATCCAAGACAACAGCTGCTTCGATTGACTCTATTTGGCAAGCAGATTTAACAGACATGCAAAGATATTCAGTGTATAACGATGGTTACCGCTACATCCTATTCATAATAGATGTATTCTCCAGATATCTGTGGCTAATTCCTCTGAAAAATAAATCACCTGAAACAGTTGCTAAAGCCACCAAAACGTTGATGTTGAAAGAAAACGGGGTTCCTGGCTATTTTTGTACGGATATGGGGAAAGAATTTATAGGCCGAGCTTTTCAGAACATGTTGACAAAGTTTAATATCAGCTACTACACCACCAATTCTCTACATAAGTAGGCTGACCATACGTACCGTTTTGAACGGGACAGTACCGTTTTTTTTATATTTCCTGGCCGTCCCGTCGTTTTAATAAAAATTTCAATTTTGTCCCGGTTTATGTACTTACTTTTTCATGAATACAGAATATTACATAACCCCCGTCCCTTTTTTGCCATCCCAATGTCCCGTTTTTGTCTCGAGGAAATATGGTCAGCCTATTAACATAAGGCATCTTTAGCTGAAAGAGTTCAACGTACCATAAAGGAACGCATGCACCGCTATTTTACACATAAAAACACACACAGATTTCTGGACATTCTGGAATCATTGGCCTCATCCTACAACCGCTCACACCATCGCACGAGTGGGACAACACCTAACGAGATTTTAGAAAGAGGTGCGCGCACAGAGCCTGATTTGAGCAAGGATGGACACGCGAGATTTTTAAAGTTAGGGCTATGAAATCTAAAGACGAGATAATGTATTACGTAGAAAATTTGAAGGGGGAAGAAATCGCAGGAGGCTTTTACCGCGAGGAGTTGCAGAAAGTGACATTTAATTTAGGAAAAAAATGTATTTAAAATTGAAAAAAAATTTAGGAAGCAAAGGTTCAGGAAAGAGAAAAATGTACCTGGTGAAATGGCTAGGATACCCAGAAAACTTCAACACCTATTAGTCTCGGATCTGGCCCAGAGTTTGTATAAATTTCTGGGTGCAGAGGTTTTGACAACTGATCTAGACTATTTGTAGGGTGTAGAATCCGAATTTTTCTATGCCATCGCACCAAATTGGTGCGAAAGTGATCAAAATGGTAAAAAATTGGCAAAAATGGCAAAATTTTATCAGTTTTTCGTATTTTTGTCATATTCTTGAGTTGAAAAAATTTTTAAGGGCAATTTTTTCTTTGAGAATCTGTTTTTGTAACATACTGCTGCCTGAACCAAGAAAACTGACAAAAACGTCAAAAAATAACAGCAAAAATAGTAAAAAATTAAGTAAATATTGTTAAGAAATCGCAAAAATTAAATTTTTGGCTATTTTGGTGAATAGTATAGCCGCAAAAGGGGAGAGTGCAGGAATGTTGCAATTTATTACGCAATGTTGCAAAGGGTTGCAAAGGGGAGTGCAAAAAAAATCCCCAAAGGGGGGTGGAGGATGCTGCAGGTGCAACAAGGGGGGAGGGGTTATGAAACTTGGAGGCGGCGTTATCCCCCGAGAGAAAGGAGGAGAGGTGTTCACCTGGCAGGAGCCAAGTGCATATTAAGACTTCAGCCGAGTAGGCGTTGTTTTATAGGCTCCTAATCAGCCAGTTGGCTTAGAAGGCGTAAATGGCTTGAGTTGCCAGATAGCGCCATGTATTCAGTTGCCAGTTTGTGCTATATATTTAATTAATTAATTCTAATCGAAGACTGAGTTGCCAGATACCACTTTTTAGCATTGCCAGATACCATTGTATACATTATTATAGACTCCTAATCAGCCAGTTGGCTTAGAAGGCGTAAATGGCTTGAGTTGCCAGATACCCATTATTAGTTGCAGATACCATTTTAGCATTTTTGCCAGATACCATTGTATTTTAGAATTCCGCTAGTAGGTTTAGAAGGCGTAACATGTATAATTAACCAAAAGAATTAAGTAAAACAACATTGCATCATTCTGTTTATTATAAAATATAGAAAATAAATATACATTTCAATAATAATGAGGAATATGCATATAATCCGTCAATATAACAGTACAGGAGAAATATATACACACACACACAATTATGGAGATATATAGAAAATAAATATACATTTCAATAATAATTGAGGAATATGCATATAATCAAAAAATATATACACACACACAATTATGGAGATATATAGAAATAAATATACATTTCAATAATAATAGAAATATGCATATAATCCTTCAATATAACAGTACAGGAGAAATATCACACAAATATTATAAATACATTTCACTTTTTTTTTCAAAATACTAAACTCGCACTTAATCGAGTTTACAATTACATCATTATTGCTCTGCATTACGCAGTATATGCGGTTTAATAATATTTCACCGCTTAAAGTATAGGGAAACCTGTATTCGATATGAAGGGCTTTCATATCGTTCAGTACTATTTTTGTTCCCACTTTACAACCGGTTGGTAAGTCATCTTTAAATACGTCTAGAATACAATCAAAAGCACGCACAAAGAGTTCATCGTTAGCTACATTATTAAACACAAGTTTATAAACACGCTTTTCCAATCGAGGGTTTATTTCTACCGACTCGAGCTTTTCAATCGTGAACTCATCTTCACTCAACATAGCGGCAATTGAAATAATCTTCTAAATCGTTACGACAACTGCGCGTTATATAAAGAAATAGTTCTTCAGGGTGAACGGTGTAGGTGAGCTCAGCCTTGTACCGATCAATTGCTTTGTACCAAAGTTCATGGTATTTCAAAGAGTCTAAACTTTTTAAATAAACGTCCAGCTCTAGACCATTCTCACCTTGTTCAGCCCTACACTCGGTAAACCCGAGCAGAGCGGTGTATGCGTATTCAAGTACTGTATCAAAATAAAGCATATCCGTAACACGCGCGTCTAATATAGGTTTCAGCTTGCGGAATCCGACGATTTCAAACATTCTGTCGAGGATGAAACGGTTTCGCGTAGGAACAAGAGCGTTATTATCAGAAGCATTCTTCCACATCAGCCGTATATCAATGCACGGCCGATCGTTATTTATACACAACGTACATACAACGGCGTATGAGGGTGCGTCACTAATCTGCTCTCTTCTTGTACCTACGTTAGCAGGTATTTTATAACGATCTTCACTCCACTTCTCAACTATCACGAAGATTCTATTCATCTCCTCGACACTTAAATAAACCCGTTTGTTTGTTTGTCTACATTCCGTTTCCAGTACATAGCTAACGGTACCGGATTTACGCCTGAACACGCGCAACGATTTCGTCACGGACACATCGTACGAGGCGTTGAGAATGCTGCTCAAAGGAAGTTCCATCGTATTCGAGGAGCGCACGTCCACTCGGTTCAAGCTCTGAGATAACTATGAGCCGTGTGAGGCACGCAGGTAGGCAGGAACGGTTCGATGGGCGGCTGACTCGATGATACGTGAATGGGGTTGTTCGAACTCGTATGATCCGCGAGTCGCACCGAATTGTTGTACATATTGGGTAGGTGTTTTTCCGGTACAAGAATTAATTTCGGTTTTATCACTACCAGACTACGCACCAGACAGTTTCCCTCAGGATAATTTTCACGAACTAGGCACATTTTATGTTTTACTAAACATCTTCACACTCCGGCGCACTATTTGAGAGGAACATATGCTCATATTTTTCCTTTCTGCCCATCAAACGATACTCGTCTCTAAAGTCTGTTAAAAACTCACGCAGGGCACTAGCCACAACCTCACTACGAACCTCATCATGATATACATTAATATAGTGATAAAAATACTTAAGATTGTCCATGATCACGAGATTCACATTTTCAGTCGTAGGGTATGAGTAATCGACATGGTGTAACATGACGTAATACCGCTTGTCACACCACCCATCCGCAAGACTCATTATCCATACCTGCTGCTTCTCTTCTGCACGCGTTGTTTCTTTTACTTCACGGTATATGTGAGACTTTATAAAGTTTAGCTCTACAGCATACTTCAGCACATCGTCTGTGCAACGAAAGCCTTCAACGGTCTCACCAGAACATCCGTAGAGTATTTGTACATCTTGCAACTTCGCACAATCCAATGTGGTTTTAAAAGAGGCATAGGAGGGGGGAATAGGAAGTTTTTCGGTATCCACCACATCCTGGCACTTTGCTGAATACCATTTCATAAACGTTGTACAAGCAATATTAAAGGTAGCCATTTGAATACACGTCTGATCTCCTTTTTTTCTTCTACGCTGGCGAATACACGTCTGATCTCAAGGGCTTACTGCAGTCGACTGACCACGCAGGGAATCCCAGATAGTAGCATGACTCACGTTGCTGATCTTACAGTGGGCGGAGCTTAGAACTTTCACCTGCGCGCGCGCACACACACACACACACACACACACACACAAGGAGAAAGTGAAACGCTAATTGAAACATGATTTATTTAATAAACGAGATATTCAAGTTATATATATATTACAAATACGATTTAATAAACGAGATATTCAAGTTATATATATATATTACAAATACGTGTAATAAATCAATAGATACATCAAAGATTATATACAAGACAAATACGTGTCAGTTAACAATAGAAGCATCAAACGTTATGGTATCCAAAGGGTACGGTATCATAGGTACCAGGTAACTGGTAACGTTTCCTATAGGTGTTACGGCACACCTTCGTACCCCTAAGTTCCTTCACGCCCCCCAGCTTCTGCGCCCGAAAATTGTGGTGCCTACAATTAGTTGGGGAGGTCGTTCGCCCTCATCATCGTCCAAACACACTAGATCCTTCAACGATTCAAAGTTAACAACCCGCCGATTCGCATGGTTGAGCGTAATACCCTTTGCCTTCACGATATATTTCATATCCTCCCCCACCCTGACCCGTACCCCATAAGTTTTAGGTCCTGTTGAGACAAAAGAGTCGGCGTATGCGTTGTCCCCATACTCATCCTTGATCTCATCAGTGAGTCGCCGAGGAACTCCCCAATAGCGGGCATGTATTCACCCTCCCTCTCTGTGAATATCACGCTATCTGTATCGGCATACAATACTCTCCGCCCAAGAGAATGCAATAGACCCCAAAGTTTTATACGGGCGTAGGCTGTTGTGAAGCTGGCCACAGGTATGTTTGTAACCCTTGAGGTATCTGTGGCCAATTCAGTGTTGTTGTACTTTATTATGTAAGTATTACCTACATTCACGATCTCCATGACCTCTTTATCGGGAGCATTGGCATAATCCCAGACATCACTATAACTTTGTGCCAAATGAATGTTCCCTTTGCCGGTATTCTGTGCAAATTTTCCCCATAGACTGTTTAGACACAACTTTGCACTAAAGCGCTTGCCAGGATTCTTTGCAATTTGGGCACGATCAAGTTATATACCTTCGCGGTCGCGGTAACGTTGAATATAGGCAGACTTTTCATCTTCGGTATCAACTCCTCGCGGATACCCTGATGCCTCAACCTTATCCTTCAAAAAGGCGTTTATATATGGTGTGAAAAGGTTGGGTAGCTTCTGAAACCTCCACACCTCATGTATCTTCAGTATTCTATAACCATGGCGTACGGCTAGGGCCAGCTCAGGACTTGTATATACGCCTCTGATCTTACGCTGGTGGGGTATATGGTTACAATCGCCGTTATCCTCTTCCGCGCACTTCACGCACAGGGGAAACATGAGCTTGTCGTCGATAACGACAGGTAAGATTGGCATCCATAAATTGCGTGGGGGGAGTACGTCTACGAAAGAGAGCCCAAAGTAACGATCATTCAAATTTCTTGAAAATTCATTGATGGAGGGCAGGTTAGGTCCCACCAGTTTCTCAGGAGCGCCCACGGGGTACGGATTGTTCTTCATCACGTATGGGTATAAAGAACAGAAATCGTAGTAATGGAGCTTCACGCCCTCCGTAGGTGGAAAGTATAGTCTGAATGGATTTGTACGTCCTCCAAACAAGCTATCACCACATTTGAGAGGATCCAGCACCATTGAACGCTTGATCGTGTTTATTTCCTCACGGTACACCTCGTCTGTCTCCATCCGTGCATCATATTCATGCTCCCACAAGACTTTGTGAGTGAACTGTGATCCTATAAGTTGATCGCGGGTGCGGGTCCATGCAAGACAGTCGGCAGGAGATCTACCGTGGATATCTCCGGCGATTCCGCACTCAGGACGGGGGCATCCATGCCACCAGCATCCGTTAAAGGAGTACACAGTCTTCACACCAGTGACACGGTTTTCACTTAACCCATCAACCCAAAAAACACGTCCATTAATCTTAATGGGTACTTCACCCGTGTTGCGGGCGTGCTTTATGTATACACCTGTCTGTTGCTGTAGGTGTATGAGCCAGTAAATAGCCTTGTGTCCGTAACTGCGGGGTTGTTTCGGTGAATAATGGCTAAGGTGTCTTTAGGCATGAAGTTATTCTTGAACACCGTAAAACATAATGATGCGATGGTGGTTGCGACTTGCAGCGGATCGCATTTGAAACGGGCTATGTACATCCTTCTAAAGGCCTGGAAACATACTCTAAGCACGCGCACATCATTCACGCAATAACGCTCACATTCATCAGCTATATTATAAGGGTTACTTTCATTAAAACTGTTGTAGTATCGATCAAAGTCTTCACGTTCATCCATACAGTCATAGTTAAAATAATGTTTGGGTGGTGGTGGCCTACGTAGTTTAAAGTCTCGCTGGTGAGGAAAGTGTAAGGGAAGTATCCTTTGGAAACTTCAGCTGCTACTCCCATCACCTTGGGTAGCTTTGCTAATTTACAAGGTGTGAATAATAAAGTGTCTTTAAATTGTACATTGCCTCTTATTGCATCTGTATTAATTTGTTGCCTCTTTTCAATGGATCACCTGTAAATATCTCAGAGGATTCGTGTTCAAGCAACTCCTTATAAAGGAACTGCGTGTCAAACTTTGCCCCGTTATGGGCGAGAATATACACAGTCATTTTTTTGAACTTGTCGGCTAACTTGACAATATAGGACACAAATAGTTTCACAGGACTATCGCGGACATTCGTTTTAAAAACGTTTGTCCGTTTACCGCATTTGGGGCACTCGTCACATTCGATCCCCATACACTCATCACAGATGGTCTGGCTCACAAGTAAATGTGGAATTACCTCTTTGGTTTCAGCGTTCGTATATGTTTCTATATCGTAGTATACAGTTATACAAGGGTTATTTTTAGGCTTAGCATCTTTCATATAACATACATGCTTTACTCCATCCGCCTTATATTCCTCCTGGCATGTAGGACAGTGAATTTCGTCACACTTGTGCTTAAATTTCCCCAATTATCCATTGTGTGAAACATACCACATTCACAGATTCTCATTTTCCTGCACGTGCCAATTGATTTATGGAAATCAAAGCAGTTATTATTGAAGAATGTGCGTCTACACACATCACAGTCTCTCTTCTCAGCTTCAACTACACGGCTTTCACATTTGGTGCTTTACAGTGCCCGCGAAAAGTATCCGATCACTCAAGAAAATACAATATTTTCCCTTAATATTCAGAGACACGTAATTCACTTTCTATTTGTTCTAGCGACATCTGGTAACTTTGAGGTTGCTCGCTGATATGAGAGCTATCCAACGCATTCTCAAATTAGTGTTCTGGTAGCCTTCGTTGCGGGTGGCTGTGTCTCAAATTTGTCAGATTTCACTGTTTGTGTAAATTTCTTGATTTTTTTTTTTTTACAGAAAGTGGTGTAAATAAAATTTATATATAATGTGTGCTAAAAAACAACTTAAGAGTGATTGTCGAGGTGCTATTGTGCTTTGCATGCATGTGGGAAATCACAGAGACAGATAGCCAAGGAATTAAACATATCCCAAAGTACCGTTAATTTATGGGTTTCACGGGCTAAGAACAATGGTGGCCTAACCACCCAGTCCCTAAAAAACGATCTGGCAGACCGAGAAAAACAAATTCGCGAACAGACAAACTTATGAAACGTTTAGTATTGAAAAACCCAACAATAACTGCGAAATCAATAAAATTTAATACGAATAATTTGTTATCTGGTGTTTCTGAACGAACTATCCAGGAGCGGCTCCAAAAAGAACTCGGATTACCATCTCGCCATGCTGCTAAGAAACCGTTCATTAATGAAAAAATGCGTAAAAAAAACGTGTCGCATTTTGTAAAAAATACATTCATTGGACTGTTGATGACTGGAAGAAGGTTTTATTTAGCGATGAGTCGACATTTTTGACATTCAGAAGTTGTCCAAAAAAGGTTCCCCGGCCTATTGGCTCAAATAGGATGGACCCTAAATACACCCTAAAGACAATGAAACACCCTCCAAGTGTGATGGTTTGGGGTTGTTTCGGTTACTATGGGCGTGGAAACTTATATTTTCTTCCGAAGAACACAACTATGAATGGTGCACGGTATTTAGCAATGCTACAGGATAAACTTCTAATGGCAATGGCAATCCAAAGGACAAAAACATACATGCATGATGGTGCACCATGTCACAGGGCCAAAATAGTGACAAAATGGATTACTGACAATAAATTGATATTTTGGATTGGCCTGGTAATAGTCCAGATCTCAATCCGATAGAAAATCTGTGGCTAATAATAAAAAAATAAGGTTGAATGCCACGACACTGGCTCAGTCGAAAAATTACAAGAGGCCATCAAAAAGGTATGGTGCAAGGAAATATCAGTGGAAGTTTGTCAAAACTTGATTAAATCCATGCCAAAACGTCTAGAACAAGTCATCCAAACCAAAGGACAGATGACAAAATACTAATATAAGGTTAGTATACATTTAAACATTGTTTTTTATGTAAAAAATACAAATTTCAAGGGTGATCGGATACTTTTCGCGGGCACTGTACACTGCTCACATACCATGTGACATTCTTTACAATGTCTCACTATATCATCCGCAAACTCGAGGCACCCCTTACACAAATCATGATGTCTCCCATATTTTCGACTTTTGTCATAACTCGCGTAAAGCCACCTTATATTACGGATGGGGAGATACGTTATCCCTGACAATCCTAAAATAAGTAGGGGTCTTGTGCGATCTCTCACACAGCTTTTAAAAACATACACAGTCCTACGACGATCATCCAACCCAAATACAACTATACGGACATTCATTTCCTGTTCTACCATTCTCAGCTCTTCAGGACCCATATTACAGTCAAATTCAAGTTCACCGTCTACAGCTAGTTTACGGGCACGTTCCACGACCGTAGGCAACCAAATTTTTTGAGTCCGTGTATTTTGTACAGTAAACATACGTGCTAAGAGTACTGCTATAAAGCCGCAACCACGATCGACGTTTATATGCTTTCGGTAAATAGTCGGAGAATTGAAGTTAAGAGTATACGGTATGGCACTATGGCCCGCAACACGGAATACACGATCAATATTTACCGTGAAGTTGCCCATATTAAAGGCTATACTACTTTGGGCGGCCTGCATTATACGTCCTAATATATATTCTACATCTTCAGCCGCCAAACGTCTAAATGGCACTATCACCCAATAATCATCTACATCACCGTCATCTGACCCGAATCCAAAGGAGAGACTCGTCCTGACTTCACGCTCGTCGCGATTCTGAAGAGCAAACTCTACAATACGCTGTATAACCCGGCGTAGCCCGCGCTCAATTCCATTGCTATACATTGCTCTAGGGTCGACCCTGACTCTATACTGATTTCTAGTCAAGGCTGGGGTGGGGGCTGCGGAGCGCACCAATTCAAGCGTTATATCATCCTCAACAGAACGGGGGGCAACTGTGGCGTATGAATAGGGGATATATTAGCGGGAGGTGCTGCTGGGGGGATTGTTGCGTAAGAGGCTGAGGGTTGGGGATCTATTACTGGTGCAACAGGCGCGTATTTCGGTCGCTTTATACCTGACGTGGGGTTCTCTTCATCATACCTCGGCTTTGGACGTGCTACCGGTATCGCTGGCGAGGGCTTGTTGGCAGGGGAGGAGATCACAACTACACTGTCGTCGAGGTCATCCGTACTGTCAATGATGGGATGCTCTACCTCATCGTCATTCACGGTTCTGTGGGAGAAGAAAGCAAAATATAAGGAACAGCACTCAAAATTTGTAATATTTTGTAAATGACCCACTTAGGAGTGTGACGTGTTAGAAATGGACTCTGTAGAAAAATTCAGATTCACAAGTCCATCCACATGTATTATATCTGGACCTACAGGATGTGGTAAAACTGTGTTTATGCTTAAAATCATTAAAGAAAAGGTAGAGATGTTCTCGAAATTTGTGCATAAAGTTATATGGTGTTAGTGGACGTATCAATCAGTGTTCAACGAGTACCAAGATGATATTTTGTTCCACAAAGACGTATATGACGTTAATTCGTTAAAGGGAAATGAACATACAATCATTGTAATTGACGATCTCATGTTGGAGATGGATAAAACGTTTGCCGAGACATTTACAGTATTCTCCCACCATCTTAACATAAGCGTGTTCTTCATCAATCAGAATCTATTTTTCAAAAATAGATACATGCGCGATGTGTCGTTAAATACGTAATATCTAGTCTTCGCGCAACGTAGAGATGTATCACAAATTGGGGTATTAGCCAATCAAATGTTCCCGAATCAGCGTAAGGAGTTTTTGGAAGTTTATAAAGAAGCTACAAGCACGCGTTACGGATATTTGCTTTGCGACCTTTATCCGCGAAACACGTTTAGAGTGCTTCTACGAACGAATATATTTCCAAACGAGCCTGAAACGGTGTATATTCCAGAATGACAAAGAGACTAAAGAAATACCGTGAATTAATAAAAATCTATCATCGACTGCCCCGGGCAATGCAGCAGATGTTTATTAAAAATATCGACGCCGACTTTTTAAAATGCATCTGTGAAATCTGTCTTAACGTTATAAATTGCAATGTATCAATGAAAACCCCTCAGAAGGCTCGCCTACGCCGCTACAAGAACATAATACGTGCACTCGCTCGTAAAAGTCAAACTGTAGCGAAGAAAAAACGAATTATTGTACAAACAGGAGGGTCATTTCTCCCCATCTTATTTTCAGTTTTGAGCCCTTTACTTACTAGATTAATATAATGAAGAAAGTGGTAGTGATTCCCCACGAGGTGTACGCTTCACTCCAAAGGAATCCAGACACGGATCTAGATCCCCGTAAAAGCAGACTTAAAAGAATGGAAAGCGAATTGCTAGCCCTATTAAACAGTGAGAAAACACCTGATGAGAAAAGAATCTTATACCAAGAAGCTCTGCAGAAATTTCTTCACGAGTACGAAAATTATAAGAGCCCTACAGAGATTCCTGTGGTTATTAGGCACAGCACGGGGGACGATGGACATGGCGACATAGGATCTGTGCCCGACGATACAGCTGACCAACCAAAAATTAAGGGATTAGCCACACAACATATCGAACATGTATTAAAAAGCACCCTCCCACATACATTGATGAGTAAAGGTTTAAGTCTTTATAATCTATTGAATGAGGACCCAGCCATACAATGGACCGATACAGGCGAGATCATTGTGGAAGGATCAAAGGTACAGGGGTCGAATATCGTAGACATTGTCCATGATCTGGTGAGAAAGTGGGATAGGCCATCACCATATACACCATATACGGCCATACCGTATACTCTTAACTTCAATTCTCCGACTATTTACCGAAAGCATATAAACGTCGATCGTGGTTGCGGCTTTATAGCAGTACTCTTATCACGTATGTTTACTGTACAAAATACACGGACTCAAAAAATTTGGTTGCCTACGGTCGTGGAACGTGCCCGTAAACTAGCTGTAGACGGTGAACTTGAATTTGACTGTAATATGGGTCCTGAAGAGCTGAGAATGGTAGAACAGGAAATGAATGTCCGTATAGTTGTATTTGGGTTGGATGATCGTCGTAGGACTGTGTATGTTTTTAAAAGCTGTGTGAGAGATCGCACAAGACCCCTACTTATTTTAGGATTGTCAGGGATAACGTATCTCCCCATCCGTAATATAAGGTGGCTTTACGCGAGTTATGACAAAAGTCGAAAATATGGGAGACATCATGATTTGTGTAAGGGGTGCCTCGAGTTTGCGGATGATATAGTGAGACATTGTAAAGAATGTCACATGGTATGTGAGCAGTGTAAAAGCACCAAATGTGAAAGCCGTGTAGTTGAAGCTGAGAAGAGAGACTGTGATGTGTGTAGACGCACATTCTTCAATAATAACTGCTTTGATTTCCATAAATCAATTGGCACGTGCAGGAAAATGAGAATCTGTGAATGTGGTATGTTTCGCACAATGGATAATTGGGAGAAATTTAAGCACAAGTGTGACAAAATTCACTGTCCTACATGCTAGGAGGAATATAAGGCGGATGGAGTAAAGCATGTATGTTACATGAAAGATGCCAAGCCTAAAAATAACCCTTGTATAACTGTATACTACGATATAGAAACATATACGAACGCTGAAACCAAAGAGGTAATTCCACATTTACTTGTGAGCCAGACCATCTGTGATGAGTGTATGGGGATCGAATGTGACGAGTGCCCCAAATGCGGTAAACGGACAAACGTTTTTAAAACGAATGTCCGCGATAGTCCTGTGAAACTATTTGTGTCATATATTGTCAAGTTAGCCGACAAGTTCAAAAAAATGACTGTGTATATTCTCGCCCATAACGGGGCAAAGTTTTACACGCAGTTCCTTTATAAGGAGTTGCTTGAGCACGAATCCTCTGAGATATTTACAGGTGATCCATTGAAAAGAGGCAACAAATTAATACAGATGCAGATAAGAGGCAATGTACAATTTAAAGATACTTTATTATTCACACCCTGTAAATTAGCAAAGCTACCCAAGGTGATGGGAATAGCAGTTGAAGTTTCCAAAGGATACTTCCCTTACACTTTCCTCACCAGCGAGACTTTAAACTACGTAGGCCCACCACACCGAAACATTATTTTAACTATGACTGTATGGATGAACGTGAAGACTTTGATCGATACTACGACAGTTTCAATGAAAGTAACCCTTATAATATAGCTGATGAATGTGAGTGTTATTGCGTGAATGATGTGCGCGTGCTTAGAGTATGTTTCCAGGTCTTTAGAAGGATGTACATAGCCCGTTTCAAATGCGATCCACTGCAAGTCGCAACCACCATCGCATCATTATGTTTTACGGTGTTCAAGAATAACTTCATGCCTAAAGACACCTTAGCCATTATTCACCGAAACAAACCCCGCAGTTACGGACACAAGGCTATTTACTGGCTCATACACCTACAGCAACAGACAGGTGTATACATAAAGCACGTCCGCAACACGGGTGAAGTACCGATTAAGATTAATGGACGTGTTTTTTGGGTTGATGGGTTAAGTGAAAACCGTGTCACTGGCGTGAAGACTGTGTACTCCTTTAACGGATGCTGGTGGCATGGATGCCCCCGTCCTGAGTGCGGAATCGCCGGAGATATCCACGGTAGATCTGCCGACTGTCTTGCATGGACCCGCACCCGCGATCAACTTATAGGATCACAGTTCACTCACAAAGTCTTGTGGGAGCATGAATATGATGCACGGATGGAGACAGACGAGGTGTACCGTGAGGAAATAAACACGATCAAGCGTTCAATGGTGCTGGATCCTCTCAAATGTGGTGATAGCTTGTTTGGAGGACGTACAAATCCATTCAGACTATACTTTCCACCTACGGAGGGCGTGAAGCTCCATTACTACGATTTCTGTTCTTTATACCCATACGTGATGAAGAACAATCCGTACCCCGTGGGCGCTCCTGAGAAACTGGTGGGACCTAGCCTACCCTTCATCAATGAATTTTCAAGAAATTTGAATGATCGTTACTTTGGGCTCTCTTTCGTAGACGTACTCCCCCACGCAATTTATGGATGCCAATCTTACCTGTCGTTATCGACGACAAGCTCATGTTTCCCCTGTCCGTGAAGTGCGCGGAAGAGGATAACGGCGATTGTAACCATATACCCCACCAGCGTAAGATCAGAGGCGTATATACAAGTCCTGAGCTGGCCCTAGCCGTACGCCATGGTTATAGAATACTGAAGATACATGAGGTGTGGAGGTTTCAGAAGCTACCCAACCTTTTCACACCATATATAAACGCCTTTTTGAAGGATAAGGTTGAGGCATCAGGGTATCCGCGAGGAGTTGATACCGAAGATGAAAAGTCTGCCTATATTCAACGTTACCGCGACCGCGAAGTTGTGTCTAAACAGTCTATGGTGAAAATTTGCGCAGAATACCGGCAAAGGGAACATTAATTTGGCACAAAGTTATAGTGATGTCTGGGATTATGCCAATGCTCCCGATAAAGAGGTCATGGAGATCGTGAATGTAGGTAATACTTACATAATAAAGTACAACAACACTGAATTGGCCACAGATACCTCAAGGGTTACAAACATACCTGTGGCCAGCTTCACAACAGCCTACGCCCGTATAAAACTTTGGGGGTCTATTGCATTCTCTTGGGCGGAGAGTATTGTATGCCGATACAGATAGCGTGATATTCACAGAGAGGGAGGGTGAATACATGCCTGCTATTGGGGGGTTCCTCGGCGAGCTCACTGATGAGATCAAGGATGAGTATGGGGACAACGCATACGCCGACTCTTTTGTCTCAACAGGACCTAAAACTTATGGGGTACGGGTCAGGGTGGGGGAGGAAATGAAATATATCGTGAAGGCAAAGGGTATTACGCTCAACCATGCGAATCGGCGGGTTGTTAACTTTGAATCGTTGAAGGATCTAGTGTGTTTGGACGATGATGAGGGCGAACGACCTCCCCAACTAATTGTAGGCACTCACAATTTTCGGGCGTAGAAGCTGGGGGGCGTGAAGGAACATAGGGGTACGAAGGTGTGCCGTAACACCTATAGGAAACGTTACCAGTTACCTGGTACCTATGATACCGTGCCCTTTGGATACCATAACGTTTGATGCTTCTATTGTTAACTGACACGTATTTGTCTTGTATATAATCTTTGATGTATCTATTGATTTATTACACGGATTTGTAAATATATATATATATAACTTGAATATCGTTTATTAAATCGTATTTGTAAATATATATATATAACATGAATAGCTCGTTTATTAAATAAATCATGTTTCAATTAGCGTTTCACTTTCTCCTTTGTGTGTGTGTGTGTGCGCGCGCAGGTGAAAGTTCTAAGCTCCGCCCACTGTAAGATCAGCAACGTGAGTCATGCTACTATCTGGGAGTCCCTGCGTGGTCAGTCGACTGCAGTAAGCCCTTGAGATCAGACGTGTATTCAAATGGCTACCTTTAATATTGCTTGTACAACGTTTATGAAATGGTATTCAGCAAAGTGCCAGGATGTGGTGGATACCGAAAAACTTCCTATTCCCCCCTCCTATGCCTCTTTTAAAACCACATTGGATTGTGCGAAGTTGCAAGATGTACAAATACTCTACGGATGTTCTGGTGAGACCGTTGAAGGCTTTCCTTGCACAGACGATGTGCTGAAGTATGCTGCAGAGCTAAACTTTATAAAGTCTCACATATACCGTGAAGTAAAAGAAACAACGCGTGCAGAAGAGAAGCAGCAGGTATGGATAATGAGTCTTGCGGATGGGTGGTGTGACAAGCGATATTACGTTATGCTACACCATGTCGATTACTCATACCCTACGACAGAAAATGTGAATCTCGTGATCATGGACAATATTAAGTATTTTTATCACTATATTAATGTATATCGTGGTGAGGTTCGTAGTGAGGTTGTGGCTAGTGCCCTGAGTGAGTTTTTAACAGACTTTAGAGACGAGTATCGTTTGATGGGCAGAAAGGAAAAATATGAGCATATGTTCCTCTCAAATAGTGCGCCGGAGTGTGAAGATGTTTAGTAAAACATGAAATGTGCCTAGTTCGTGAAAATTATCCTGAGGTAAACTGTCTGGTGCGTAGTCTGGTAGTGATAAAACCGAAATTAATTCTTGTACCGGAAAAACACCTACCCAATATGTACAACAATTCGGTGCGACTCGCGGATCATACGAGTTCGAACAACCCCATTCACGTATCATCGAGTCAGCCGCCCGTCGAACCGTTCCTGCCTACCTGCGTGCCTCACACGGCTCATAGTTATCTCAGAGCTTGATCCGAGTGGACGTGCGCTCTTCGAATACGATGGAACTTCCTTTGAGCAGCATTCTCAACGCCTCGTACGATGTGTCCGTGACGAAATCGTTGCGCGTGTTCAGGCGTAAATCCGGTACCGTTAGCTATGTACTGGAAACGGAATGTAGACAAACAAACAAACGGGTTTATTTAAGTGTCGAGGAGATGAATAGAATCTTCGTGATAGTTGAGAAGTGGAGTGAAGATCGTTACAAAATACCTGCTAACGTAGGTACAAGAAGAGACCAAATTAGTGACGCACCCTCATACGCCGTTGTATGTACGTTAGGGCGGCTCGTTTTTACACTTTTTTCGATATTTGATTGGGGGTAGTGCGGAAAAGTTGCGATTTGGAGAGAAAATAAAGTGTGTAAAATTTTTTTGATCTACGTCAATACCTTCCGGTGGCGGCGAGTTCTTAAAAATCGAAAAATAGGCCTAACGGGGTAGATTGGAAAATGGTTTTAAAGACTTACAAAATAAACAATAAAAATTTCAGCACAATCTGTTAATAACTTCCGGTGGCGTCTTAGCCGTTAAAATATCCAAAATATTGATTTAAAGCAAGTTTTAACAAGATGTTATACAAATGTTAATTCCGGTATATTTCTGTGCAAACAACCCTGAGAACACTATTATAGGCTTGAATACATTAATAGCAGTCATTGAACAATGAACATTATATAAAAATTATATAAAATTATATAAAATTATATAAAATTTTTGTTTTTAGGCCTATTTTTCGATTTTTAAGGACTCGCCGCCACCGGAAGGTATTGACGTAGATCAAAAAAAATTTACACACTTTATTTTCTCTCCAAATCGCAACTTTTCCGCAGTACCCCCAATCAAATATCGAAAAAAGTGTAAAAACGAGCCGCCCTAATGTACGTTGTGTATAAATAACGATCGGCCGTGCATTGATATACCGCTGATGTGGAAGAATGCTTCTGATAATAACGCTCTTGTTCCTACGCGAAACCGTTTCATCCTCGACAAAATGTTTGAAATCGTCGGATTCCGCAAGCTGAAACCTATATAAGACGCGCGTGTTACGGATAAGCTTTATTTTGATACAGTACTTGAATACGCATACACCGCTCTGCTCGATGGGTTTACCGAGTGTAGGGCTGAACAGGGTGAGAATGGTCTAGAGCTGGACGTTTATTTAAAAAGTTTAGACTCTTTGAAATACCATGAACTTTGGTACAAAGCAATTGATCGGTACAAGGCTGAGCTCACCTACACCGTTCACCCTGAAGAACTATTTCTTTATATAACGCGCAGTTGTCGTAACGATTTAGAAGATTATTTCAATTGCCTCTATGTTGAGTGAAGATGAGTTCACGATTGAAAGCTCGAGTCGGTAGAAATAAACCCTCGATTGGAAAAGCGTGTTTATAAACTTGTGTTTAATAATGTAGCTAACGATGAACTCTTTGTGCGTGCTTTTGATTGTATTCTAGACGTATTTAAAGATGACTTACCAACCGGTTGTAAAGTGGGAACAAAAAATAGTACTGAACGATATGAAAGCCCTTCATATCGAATACAGGTTTCCCTATACTTTAAGCGGTGAAATATTATTAAACCGCATATACTGCGTAATGCAGAGCAATAATGATGTAATTGTAAACTCGATTAAGTGCGAGTTTAGTATTTTGAAAAAAAAGTGAAATGTATTTATATATTTGCGTGATATTTCTCCTGTACTGTTATATTGAAGGATTATATGCATATTTCTATTATTATTGAAATGTATATTTATTTCTATATATCTCCATAATTGTGTGTATATATAATATTTTTTTGATTATATGCATATTCCTCAATTATTATTGAAATGTATATTTATTTTCTATATATCTCGATAATTGTGTGTGTGTGTATATTTTTTTGATTATATGCATATTCCTCAATTATTATTGAAATGTACAGGGTGTCCGAGAATTATCTGTACAATTTTTGTCTGTTATTAAAAGTCAACCATGAAGTGTAGAAATTCCAGTGTTGTCCCATTTTACAGAGAATCTCATTAAGTTTTTTCTGATACCAAGTTGTGACAAGTTTTTTAGAAATTCCAGTGTGTCCGAACATTATCTGTACAATTTCATCTTTTAATAAAATTCTAGATAACACACGTAAAATTCTTAAACAAGATTATTTAGAATCTGTATTTTCAAAAGTTTCTTTTATTAAAGTAACGTTGTTACAAACATTCGATATGTGCACCATTAGTAATTCGCAAAACATCCAATCGATACTCCAAATGTTGCCATGTACGCTGCAGCATATCCACATCAATTCGCTCAATAGCAGCTGTGATTCTTGCTTTTAAATCATCAATGTCTGTCACTCGCGTACATTTCTAAAAAACTTGTCAAAACGTGGTATCAGAAAAAACTTAGAGATTCTCTGTAAAATGGGACAACACTGGAATTTTTACACTTCATGGTTGACTTTTAATAACAGCCAAAAATTGTACAGATAATTCTCGGACACCCGGTATATTTATTTTCTATATATCTCCATAATTGTGTGTGTGTGTGTATATTTCTCCTGTACTGTTGTATTGACGGATTATATGCATATTCCTCATTTATTATTGAAATGTATATTTATTTTCTATATATTTATAATAAACAGAATGATGCAATGTTGTTTTACTTAATTCTTTTGGATAATTATAACATGTTACGCCTTCTAAACCTACTAGCGGAATTCTAAATGTATACAATGGTATCTGGCAATAATAATGCTAAAAAGTGGTATCTGGCAACTCAGCCTGAATACATGGCACGAAATCTTTTAATTGTTTAGTGAGACAACTCACCATAATAATGCTAAAAAGTGGCATCTGGCAACTGAATACATGGCGCTATCTGGCAAATGAAGCCATTTACGCCTTCTAAACCAACTGGCTGATTAGGAGTCTGTAATAATGTATGCAATAGTATCTGGCAAAGCTAAAAAGTGGTATCTAGCAACTCTAGCCATTTACGCCTTCTAAGCCAACTGGCTGATTAGGAGCCTATAAAACAACGCCTACTCGGCTGAAGTCTTAATATGCACTTGGCTCCTGCCAGGTGAACACCTCTCCTCCTTTCTCTCCTTTCTCTTGGGGGATAACGCCGCCTCCAAGTTTCATACCCCCCCTTGTTGCACTTGCAGCATCCTCCACCCCCCTTTGGGTGAATTTTTTGCAACCCCCCTTTGCAACAACCCCCACCCGGGTGACCCCCTTTGCAACACTGCAACATTACGTAATAAATTGCAACATTCCTGCACTCTCCCCTTTTGCGGCTATAATACTTTGGTGCATAAACTAGCTCTAACCAATCATATCGAACTAAATAGTCAAGAAATTAGATATTAATAGCTCTGCAAGAATTTATTAAAACAAAGTATGCACAAATGTTTAAATTTCGGGTATAAATCGATAAAAATGGTTGTAAAATACTTGAAAAAATAGCCAAAATATAAAAAAATAGTACTAATTTTATGTTATTCTTAGGCTTGCTTGTTGTAAAATGCTTGAACTTCTTTAGATTACTCTAAGTCATATTTATTGTGTTTCAGGTTTAGTATTGGTAGTAGCTACAAATTGAGGATCTCTGTATTCATTATGTGATTCAACATATGATAGATCTTGGTAAGTAATAATCGAATTGAATATTTAAAACATAAATATAAAGACCAATGTGTTACAAATGAATTTTTATATGTATAGAATAGAACCAGTTTATTATAACTGCAATTGCAAGAAGTCTTAGTATATTTTATTTTTTCAGGATGTATGTCAACTTGTGCCAGAAAAGAAGCATAGCTCAAACCTTGGTAAATGTATCTTGTGCCAGAAGAACAAAAGCCCAAGTGGAGAAAAATATTTGAGCAGCGGAGAACATGGAATAAAAAATTTGCTTCAGTTGGCTTCTGCGTAACCAAATGATAACAGAAGCAAGCGTTTGAAAGCTCTTACTGAGAGTCAGACTCCTTGTATCCAGTATCACAGCACTTCGTGCTATGCAACATATAAAAAGTTCATTGAACGTAGCCAGAAGTCTAAAAATGCTGAATCTGAACTCTCCGATTCCTCCTTAGGGGGAAGCATTAACTCCTCCAGAAGCAAAAGGATTAAAACACAGCATATCAAGGATATGAAAGTGTGTGTATTTTGTGGTTCAGCTCGAGTCAAATTGAAAGGTGGAAACATTGACCATGATTTGTTTCGGATATGTACTCCAGGTCGTGCCCAAAAGTTATTGAGTTATGCTCACTTGTTCCAAGACGATGTTTTTACCAGAGTAGCGATGTTGAACGAATACAAAGATGTATTCGCTGCAGATGTATTCTATCATAATAATTGTATAAAGAAGCATTTTGCAGCCTATGTTCGCAGAACAGAGACGATTTTGGAAAACAGACAGCAAGAAAATGAAGTTATGGGTTCTACTGACATGGTTCAAGAAGCGTTTAATGATGTAGTCTCAAAAATAGACTTCACAAGCTGTGGATACTGTCACCTACTTCAGACAAGAGATCAATAAAAAGCTGAACCACGATGAATCTATCAGTAACTACTTGGTTAAGAGCTTGCTTATAGACAAATTTAAGGACACCATTTATTTTACATATCCTAGCAACAAACGAAAATCCCAGATGGTTTATTCTGTTCAGATTGAGAGTGCAAGAATTGTTGAAACTTTGCGGAAATCATGTCAAAAATGTTGCTAAGGACCTAAGGAAAGAGTTAAAAACTTACAGTTTTGGTTTACGCTCTAGCTATTGTGATCCAAATGATCTTGATCTAGCCTTAAAACGCTTCCAAAATGAACGTCCTCCAATATGGACGGAATTTCTTCAACATTTGTTTTCCACCTGGAATGTATCAGATAGCAATAATCAGTTGATGCTGAAGTGTGACACTATCTTCCAGATGTTGTTTTACATCCTTCATAATGGTTTGGAGCCAACCCCATTGCATGTCGAATTTGCTCAAACTATACATAACCTGTCACAGTCTAAAGATCTTATTGAAATTGCAAACAAACGGAGCATTTGTGTAGGATATCAAGAAGTTCGCAAAATAAATTTTGCACTAGCAAAACGTACAATATCTTTGTGGTTCACATAGAGTTCCAGTTCCTCCAGTATTTGATCAAAACCATCCAATTCAAGCAGCAATGGATAATTTTGACACCTTGGAAAATACCTTGTCTGGAATTGGTTCGACACACGATACGGTGCTAGTTTTATTCCAAAATGCTCCATTAAGCTCTGCACCAACAAACAGCATACTAATAAGATCAGTGAAGCTCCAGAGTCAACCCTCTGGCTTGGCAAGTTACAAAGCGTTCTTCCTTGCCAAGAAATTATCTCGATTGGACCAAGACATTAACGAGGTACAATAAGTCAAGATTTCCAAGTCTCTGAATACAAGGCAAACGATCATTTACTAGAGACTGTTAATATCGACCATTTCCTGTGGTTTGTGATGCCGTACAAACAGAACAACCACAATACAGGGCTCTTCAACTAACTCAAATACTGATAATGATGACTTTGTTCCAAGCTTTGTTGCTGTCAAAAGCCCTTTTGTAGGAGATAGCTTGAAGTCTACAACTATTGCGTTCACTCCCATACAAAGCAACTGAATTTGATACCATTTTTACAACAATGATTAACTTTCAGGACGTGCTTAAGCAGCAGAATAAGCCATACGGTGCACTGTGGTGTGATGGAGTTTATGCTATTGCGAAGGAAATTCAGCTCCTGAGAAAAGATCTGTTCAGTAATTTGTACTGAACAAGATTGTACTTGCTTGTATTGGATCTTACTGTATCTTCATATATCGGGAATTGAATCTGTTTTGGTTGAAAGCGAATGTTTCGGTCCAGACACAGTAAAATCCGTTATGAATGGCAATCATTGCCGTGGTGCTGCACTGGGAATGCACCTGAGTGACGGTAACACTCTTTCTCAAGCACATGAGCGGCCTTGACAGTTTGTCATTTTTACCAAACTCTTTGCCACTTTTGCAGGATTTTCAGTCAACTTCATCATCAGAAATAATACATGATCTTATCTCACAGTCTTTTACAACATGCAAACCTAAGAGTTTTATAAAATTAGCACTATTTTTTATATTTTGTTTATCTTTTCAAATATTCTACAACCATTTTTAATCATTGTAACCCAAAATTTAGACATTTGTACATGTTTTTGTGTTAGGAAATTTTAGTAGAGCTATTAATATCTAATTTCTTGACTATTTAGTTCGATAAGATTGGTTAGAGCTAGTTTATGCACCAAAATAGCCAAAAATTTCATTTTTTCGATTTTTTGACAATATTTACTTAATATTTTACTATTTTTGCTGTTATTTTTTGACATTTTTGTCAGTTTTCTTGGTTCAGGCAGCAGTATGTTACAAACACAGATTCTCAAACAAACAATTGCCCTTAAAAAAATTTCAACTCAAGAATATGATAAAAATACGAAAAACTGATAAAATTTTGTCATTTTTGCCAATTTTTTGCCATTTTTACCACTTTCGCACCAATTTGGTGCGATGGCATAGAAAAATTCGGATTCTACACCCCAAAATTAGTCTAGATCAGTTGTCAAAACCTCTGCACCCAGAAATTTATACGAACTCTAGGCCAGATCCTGTACTACAGGGTGATTCAAAAGTCAGGTTACATAGGGCTTTTCTGTTTCTTTGCAGGTAAATGAGTTATGAGATGTTATCGAAGGAGGAGCGCATTGATGTGATATTCCTAGCTGGCTGCACAAGTGCATTGCCGTTAACGGTGGCCATATCGAACATGTGATGTGACTATTCCCCTGTATCATTACATAATACAGTATTTCCCTATGTAACCTGACTTTTTAATCACCCTGTATGTATAAAAGCTGATGCAATAATGAAGCTTAAATAGTATGTAACATGGCGCCTAACCATTTCTACGTCACACTCCCGTCCTCCTCGTCCCTGTCTGTACACCTTAGCCAACTTTGTAACAGAACTCCACGGACCCATTGAATTGGGTCGTGATACGTATGAGGTGGGTATATGCGAAATTCAGCTGAATACCCTTTTTTTTAAGTATTGATTGTAAAGAACCCGTTTTTACGAGTCTTTGAGACTGTAATGAGTGTAAAAAAGCCGGGGTAACTCGGGATGAAACCATGCGTACTGCCCTGACTGGGGATGCACGGTATTACAGTACAGAAGTACAGTAACACTAGGACCGGGTCACTATGGTGCGGTCGAGGATGTTGTGAGAGACTTAAACGTAAGTTTAAAAAAGCTCAAATCTTACGGGCGATTTAGTATACGAAATCGTAAACAGTGATCCCCATGCATGTACTGTGGCTCTAAAATCGCAGGCTAACCGAAATATTAAAGACCAAAGAGTGTTTAAAATTATGACCGATGGACGATATCGATCAGTCATCCAAAGAGATACATTTCACGAGGCACAACACGACTTGTCCAGCCTAATGTATCGATTGAAATTGGAGAAAATGGTTGATGGCTATAAACCCCGAGACATGTGCTATATTTGCAGCAATATAGTGGAGCACCAGTTTATTGGGGATACCCAGGCACACCTGCTGCGCATAGGGCACATCTCCACCCATAAAGGAAGGAGTTTGAGTATTACATATGACAGGCCCCATTATGTGAATGTCGCAGCTAATCTAATAACCAATATCTCAATATATATATAAGAACGATTGATTAAGGGAAAACATTTCCCATTCGGTAACGGGAGTTAACAGTGAAGCTGCACTTTCGACGCACTGAGTTATTATGGACAGAAAGCCTTTCACAGTCTATCGAGGTATGAGATACCGGCGTGGTAGTGGACTTGGGTCCATTTTTTCAACCATACTACGTACGGCTGTCCCCTTGCTGAAGAGGGGTGCCAGATACCTCGGGAGGAAAGCGTTACAATCAGGTCTTAACACGGCAGAAGACATATTGGCTGGGACTAAACCTAAAGAAGCTTTAAAAAGACACTTAAAGCGTACACGGGACGAAATCGTCAAAGATGCAAAGAGAAAAATGCGTGGTGGTGGGAAGAAGAGGGCTGTCCGGAAGAAGGGATTACCACCACGTGGCATTAAACGTAAAAAGATATCAAAAAAGAAGTGTTCTAAGCTAATGAAACGTATGGTTGACCATTTTTTTGATTGATATAAGCTAAGGACATTGATCTCGTGAATCATAATTTGTTTACTATTTGCCACGAGAGAAGACTATTTCTAACTCGTCATGGCACGCTTCATCCATCCGTGTAGTTCACAATGTTGTAAATCGGAGCTGTCCCTCTGACATGCCTCCAACTCAAGTATCTACTGAACACAGTGACTTTATTACAATTAACCCTTTAAACACAATTAGTTCCCCGAGTGCCCCTATAGAATTCGTGATACCCAGCTCACGCCCTTATTTTTTTGACCCAAGCTGTGTGCACATGTACGCTAAACTACTGTACGTATAGCCCATTCTGATGGAACGGACTGTGAGGACAAATATGCTGTATACCCTGAAACAAACTTTCTGCACTCCTTATTCAACCAGTGTGACGTATATTTAAATCAGGTCAACATATCGGCAGGAACGGGGTACTACCACCTACAATCCTATCTGGAAAATGTGGTGAATTTTCCAAAGAAGCGAAGGATACCTTTTTAAGTGCCGAAGGCTATTATCAAACTAAAGACGAAAGTAGTATAAAGGACAAATTTAAAAATTCTAAAAAGAAGATATACGAGTGTTTTGGACGCCTGCATACAGACTTCACGTTCCAGGAGAAATTGCTTGTGAATGGGGTGGATATGAAAATAAAGCTCACCCACACGAATCTTGAGATCTGTTTAAATATGGGAACTGATCAAGAAGAGGGAGCAAAACCCGTTATGATTCATATTATGGAGACATACCTCCGCGTACGGCGAGTGAAATTAAGTTCACCAAAACAAATAGAAATTGAGAAAAATTTACTACACGCCACAGTAAAATACTCAATTAACAGACAGAGATGGGCAAGATCACCAACTTTGGTGATCTTGAAGATCAAGATCAGATCACCAGAAAAATGTGATCTTGAAGATCAAGATCAGATCACCAGAAAAATGTGATCTTGAAGATCCAGATCAAGATCGTGATCTTGAAGATCACTTTTCAAGATCACTTTTTAAGATCACTTTTATATGAATTGAAAAAAGTTGTACTCTTGTAGAGTAAACAAAAACAAATTATTTTGTTAATCACTCCTGAAAAGTATCACTCCTAATACTCCCCTGAGGGCTGAGGCAATACAAGCATCGCATCCTACCCATGTCACCTGATCTAAACCACGGGGATTGACGATTCCCCTTTCAGTTTTTCAGGTGGTAAACTTAAAACTTAGTATTATCATAACTTATCAGCAAAGAAAAAACTATTAAATGACCTACATATAGTTTTTAGTTCTATTTTTCTCAATTCTCAATTCTCATTTCACCAGGTCCATAACCCATATCAATGAATGGTCAGCATATATAAGTAAACATTTTTTACATAGAATTTAATTTTACAGTTTTACTGCAGTACGCAATTACTGACAATATAAGGGTAAAAACCGCAAGTTAAGAGTGTTAATTTAATGTTCAACCGCTGTAAACATTTGCTTTCAGCAAAACCAATTGTTCAAAGTTACCATCCGAGAGACGACTTCGTTTGGGGCTATGAACCATGCCAGCAAACGAAAACAACCGTTCCACTGGTGCAGAGGAAGGTAGCGTGGTGTTATACCTCTTGAAGATCTTCTTTATAGCAGGATACCTATCTAAAGAGTCGAGTGCCTTACTGGTGTCCTGCAAATAATTGAGGACTTCCAAGTCTTGCTTGTTGTTAGGAGCAGAGAATGAGCCGTCCATAGTTCTGAAGAAATCGTCTTCAGATGATGAGTCTGAGTTCACCGAACTATTACCACTGCTGTCAGAATTACAATTTCTTACAGCCATTTGCAGCTTGTCTTTTACTTGAGACTTGATTGCTTCATGATCGCCGAAATTAGGCCCTTGCAACAATGATATCCATCTAAGTTTGAAATACGGATGAGATACTGAGGCCAAAACGGCATCAGTTACCTCGGGGCTCAACGACAAAAAATGACCAAATCTGGCATTGAAGCCAGAGACGACTGCTGCCAGTAATGGCATGCAGTGTCTCAAGCGCAGGTCGTTTGGTTGGATAGGCTCCAATCTTGCGAGGGCATCTTGAGTCACTAGGACTGTTGGAAGAAGACAACCGTAGTAGCATTCTTTCTCTGCCTGTAATTTGTTGAGGGCTGCTGCAATTGGTTTTAGAACAGACAAATATTCTGAAATAAATTCCAATTCATTGTCTTTGAGGATGGGTAGATTCAGTTCTTCAAGAGCTACATTCACGTCGTTCTTATGTTTATATATTTGGCTTAATGAGTCGTACATTGAGTTCCATCGGGTGACGCATGGGTACCTAAATTGGACGCCAGTTATTTCCTGTATTTTTTCTGCTGACTTGGGTTTACCAGCAGCATTCCACAGCGCCGAACATTTTCCCATTGCAGAATGCTTTATCTTCTTTAGTCCAGGTGAATTCAGTCCTTTATCTGCATCAGTTGTTGCTACCAAGTTCAATGTGTGGGAGGCACATCGAATATGGGATGATAGTTTCACTGACTCCTCTCCATGCTCTCCTGAATGTTCAGGAAAGTTGCTGATGATAACCTCTTCATCTGAATCTTTTTCATCATCATCTTCATCTGCATCATCTTCATCAATGTCGTCAGTACGATTCTGAACACGAACACCGAACTCTTTAAAGCATTTCACCATGTTCGATGCATTGTCGGTGACTGTAGATACAACTTTTCTATAAGATAAACCATGCTCCGAGTTGATCCTGTCCAATATTCCAGCAATTTTATCAAAGCTATGTGTTCCACGAAATCTTCTGCATGCCAGTGCAGCTGATCCTCGCGACAAGTCATCATTGATCTGTAATGTAAGAATATAAAATCAATGTTTGTATGAACATTTTTTTAAACTTAATTTAATAATATTGGTTAGACACGCACCAGCTAAACTGCGCCACCAAACATTGAAGAGAAGAACTATGTGATATAAAGGAGGCAATTCAGCGATGAGTCGCCTACCATACCACCACATCAGTGACCCATCCCATAAGAGCAAAATGTGGAAGAGTCCATATTCACAGCCTGTGAATATGGACTCTTCCACATTTTGCTGTGAATCAGACACAATGACAGATGACAGAATCAGTGAATTAGTGTGAAATTACTGTGAATCACAGCAAAATGAAGACTCACCAAATTAATGAATGAGGAACACATGTCGAATAATTGAAAAGATTATACTATAAGTCTATCAGACTATCAGTCTATCACCAATGGTCAATTTATCAATTATATAAAAATAATACACTAAATCAATAGCATAACCAATGCGCAGTGACTCCCATGAAACTGCGGTGATTAGTTGACCATATGTCGCATGTAACACACACATGGTCAACTGCTGCCAGTTTTGCTTGTATGTCTTCCTTCATTGTACTGGTTGTTGTTGCAAGAGATCTAGCCAGGGTGCGTCTAGATGGCACCTGAACAGCCTGGTTGACGTCTGAAAAAAATATTTAAAAATTAAAACAAATACAATAGATTAGCTATGGAAAAAATATCAAAATATTTAGCTAGGCTAGCGATAGTCTAATGTTCATACAAATAATATGATTAATTATTTTAATCAGATATTAGCTATGGAAAAAATAGCAAAATATTTGAGTTATACTAACATGAAAGAAGATCCTTAAATTCATGTAGTTCAACTAGGCTCAATGGTAGGAGCCCATTAGCCACAAGCGAGAGAATCTTCTTTTCAAGGATATCCTTGCATATTGGTGGTCCTGGTTTTTGCTTGGAAATGTGGAACATGCTTAGTGTTGACTGCTTGGCAATTTTGGCAGGGCCAGCATTGCTGCCGCTGGCATCTTCTTCTTTAGCTGGACGCTTGCGAGATTTCTTCTCCGATTCATATTCACCCAAAAGATCCGAATGTAGTTTCTGCACAAGAAAATAAATTATTATCATACGGAGAGACTTCTTGAACACCCTGTATAATATTTATCAGAGTATCAAACTTCTAGTTGAAATTAATACTTAACAAGATTCTAAAATTTTGTTATCTTTAACTAAAATTATTTTCACCATGATCAGTGCATTTTTATCCTATGTTAAATTGAAAGCCGAATTTCGTCCTTCAGTAACTAAATAGGAGAAATTACAGACATGGATCAGACAGAGAGAAAGACAGATACACCTGGCGTTTTATTATAGTTGGATATCGGCAGTTTTTAATGTAGTTACTAGTCCATAATCTATTAATATCTGAAGTGCACAATATATTCAAATGGACGTCTATGTAAATGTAGCATTAGTCTTGTATGGCACCAGTCACTTAAAATATGACTTGAACCATTATGTTAATGTTGCTACTTACTACTTAGTTACTAAGTAGTACTAACCCTGAGGTGCCTCAGAAGATTGCTTGTTGAGTCGAGGCCAGCAGACAGAATTGTAGTTTTCTTTGTACACTGCCTACAAATAACTTTGATACTGTTTCCAGTTTTTTCGACAATTTGAAAATATTTTCCGTTCAATAGCACAGATTGATCCTTATTACCAACATTGTTATCTAAATATATTGAATACTGTTCTGGTGACAACCTAGAATATTTGGTTCCCTTGGGAGCCTGTTGAAGTTGTAAAATTGCACTCATTATTAAAAAATTCAATCTGTAAATAAATATGTTTAGAATTAATTTATTATGAATACGGACCTATAGGCTATATTTATGCCTATATATAATAATATATTAATAGAACACTTTTAACATAATTGCACAGTAAATTACACTTTTTACGAGCCTAAATTCCACAGCAACTACACCTTCCATGAGCCCACGCATGACGCAAGTCACCCAACTAACAGAAAACATAAACAGTCGGTGTTGAACAAAGTTGCCACCAGATGTCGCTTGGACAAAAAACAAATGACATTCGCATAGCGGCATATTTAAGAATCTGAAATTAAAAGTGATCTTGAAGTCTAAAGTGATCATCAAGATCACAAGAAATAAAGTGATCTTAGATCAAAATCAAGATCACCATAATAAAAGTGATCTTCAAGATCAAGATCAGATCACGATCTTGATCTTCAAGATCACGATCTGATCTTGAAGATCAAGATCGTGCCCATCTCTGTTAACAGAGCATAGATCAAACTATACACGGTGTCAGCAGGGTTGGCAACGAAACAGAAAACATCGCCCTGGGAAATCTACCTAAAAGGATATTAATTGAAATGCAGGACCATGCTTCGGTGAATGGAAAATATAAAGAGTGCCTTTAAATTCGAGAATTTCGGCCTTAAAAATATAACTACGTCAATGGCGTTGCGTTGGACGGGGCTATGGATATGGATTATTCATCAGACGCTGTGTTCCCGCTTTGCACGAGAACATATAGTAATCTGGCCCATATTGCAGGTGATTGTGATGAGCTCGGGATTGGGGTAACGCAGAAAGAATTTATCGATCAATTTAACCTTTATCCGTTTGCCATCACACCTGACTTCTCTGCTAGTGTAAATACACACTTAAGTCCACAACAGAGTGGAAACACCTCAGTCAGATTGGAATTCGCCAAGCCTATAGACGCGCCCATAAGTGTACTAGTATACCTCGAGTCACAAGCACTAATAGAAGTAGACAGATTTAGGAGCGTTGTCACTGACTTTTAAAATGGATGCGAATACACTTCAGAGAGTAATGAATAGTGAACGAATCACACGTTCCAAATTTATCGGTATGTTTGCGAAGAATGAAACATTGAAAGTGCCAACTACAAGAGATTGCGGTAGCCTTATTATGAACACATATGTTATTGGTAGTGAAGGGATTCATTGGTTTGCAATCTTTTTTTAAAAATAGGGACCGCATGTACTATTTTGATTCACTCGGCACTCAACCCTGGAGTGACCCTGTTATTGTAAAATTTCTCAATCAGATGCATATCCCCGAAGTTGTATGGAATCCCTTCCGGCTACAAGGATATTTTAGTAATACTTGTGAGATGTACTGCCTTTCATTTCTCATGCATATGTCACGTGGTAAGGAGTTTACAAATTTTGTAAAATTATTCGACCCGTGTCACACTCAACGAAACGACGAAGTGGTATGCAGACAGATAAAAAGCCGTTTTCCGATTGTGCGTACTCGTTTTATAGTATGATGTTTTGTTCGTGTATATATATATATATATATATATTTTGTAACCAATAATGTTAGTTTGTATATTCTGTAGCTTAAGATGGTTATTGTACTGAAAACATGATTTCTTTCATTTAATAAACTGATGAAAATACATTGTGTCTTCCCCGAAAAAAAAAGATCGAAACATAAAAAAAATACTTAGATTATTTCGTTAATGATGTGACAATCGCTGGGTTGACTGTTCGGTAAATCTTCTACCTCCGTATTCAGGTCCACGACACGCGTTTCTTCAAAACGAAAAGATTGTATAACACGTGTCAAATTCTCATCGGACCTTAAAGGAGAAAGAATAATTAATTAGTTCATACTGAATCTTTTTTAATAAAAACCCAATTGCTTAAAACATATGCAGAGTATACATATAGTAAGAGTATTACAATGTGAAGATATCTTCGAACCGCTCAGAGAAGTTCCTTTCAGAGAAAATGCCGAATAACATTTATTATGGAAATTCTAAAATTATTTAAAACTTGTAAAGAATTACTATAAAAAATTCAACGAATCAAAACAGGGCTTTAGCATAATATTAATTGCAAATTAATCTATAATTGCGGATACCTACTATTTAAATGAAGCATTTTTAATGTGATGAGATGAATTACTACAACCCTCCATATATATGATGAAATAATCCAGAATAGTGCTCTTTCTCCTAATGACAGGCACACTAAATAAATAACACGTTTGCGAATAATTGGCTACAAAAAATAAAATTACAGGCACATAATTACTTACATTTCTACGGCAGTCCCTTGTGTCGGATCGTAAGGAGCGTCACTGCAAATATAATCAACGGTTTGCGTTGGAAATAATCCATCCTGGTCGGCTGCATTAAAAAGATTAATTGTAGACACCGCTGCAATGTTTCCATCTTGATATAAATCCGGTAAACTGTAAAGTTCTTGATTCATGACCGAGGGAATGTTTATTCACTGGTGAAAATGACTGTTGTAAGTTCCAGCTGAAAATATTTCCTTTTATATTCATGATCCCCAAGAACCACACCAAAAGACTAATAGGCGGTTCGTAAGTTTGATGATTGGTTGTCAATGTAACTGGGCGGGACTATGTTAAATTTTGTGTACCAATCGTAACACCGATATAACGGGTCCACGCTTTGGACTTCCTGATTGGTTGACTAATGGTGTCTTTATCTTCTCTCCATAGATTTATTGTTCACATCTCAAGGTATTGCCCTTTGCAATCTCTACCACGATGGTTTCAAATATTTGCATTAATATTTGCGCCCATACTATTCTCGGTTTTCCCATTTTAGAACCCACCCCTTTATGCAATATCCCTCACCACTTTGCAACATTGATCAACATTTGCCATTTGCAATCTCTACCACGACAATATTTTGCATTATTATTATTTGCGGTCATATTATTCGATCCTCAACTTTCCCATTTTGGTTACAACTATTCGACTTGACTTTCTACTTGCCAATTCTCGCGTAGGAGTGTAACTAAATTGTGTTTTGTTCGTGAAAATGACTGTCTAGTTGGGTTGGTAGCTAAATGGGCACCCTAGGTATCCTAGTGGTTAAGACGCTGCAGTGCTGATCGGAGGTTGAGAGATCGAGTCCGGACGGTGACATTGTAATTTCTTGGTACATACAATCCCCAATGAGCCGGGTGTACCTATGTGAGGTGGAGAGTAAAAGGAGCCAACTCATTACTTCATCAGATCAACTCGAGAGGAGGGGCGATAAGCTTAATCTTCGTGAAATGAGGAATCATCGGAAGTGATAATAATAATAATAATAAACCTTTCCATTTTTTCATTTTCATTCATTCATTTCATTTCGATAACAGAGACAATGTAAAGTTTAAACACAACTATGAAGAAGATACCACACAAATTACACGCAAAGAAAAATAAAATATAAAATAGATTTATATATAAAATGAATGTGTGGTTGGGCTGGTAGATAAATAGGCACCCTAGGTATCCTAGTGGTTAAGATGCTGGGGTGTTGATCGGAGGTTGAGAGATCGAGTCCGGGCGATGACACTGTAATTTCAGCCGCTCGTGCTAGAGCATAGTTCGGATTCAACGTTAAACTGTAGGTCTAAGGCGGGTGACAAGCTTGCTCTTTATCAAAATGAACAATTCTGGGAGAAGGAAAACCGATTTAGCTTATTATTACTACTGTAATTTGCACCACCCTATATATATATATATATATATATATAGTTGCATATGGAAATATGATAAGGAAATTCATTATTTAAAGGCAAATTTAGCCTATAAATAATTTGTTAGGCATAGGTTTAGCCTATTTAGCCTATTTGTTTAGCCTATAAATAATTTATGTGTATATATTTAAGTTCAGTTTTTAACTTCATTAGTAATGGTAATAATGAAAACAATAAATAGGAATCGAGAGAGATTCTTTGTATGTGGTCTAGCACTAATGTGGTCAAATGGACCTTTGCGGTCAACCTTTTTGGTCTGCTCGGCGATTCACCTGTTTCGAGTTTATATCGTTAGATTTTTTTATGCGATTAAAGGCAGCGGATTTTTGTTTATAAAAAAAATATCGAAGATATATAGAAAGGATTGTCAAAAGTAAATAGACACTTTCGGTTTGGCTTTAGATTAATTTTTTGATTATACAGTATATATATTCCTCGTTCGTATTTTTTATATTATTATTAATTTTTTTATCATATATATTCCATCGTTTGTATAGAATGAACTATTGTATATTTATTTTCTATATATTTCGTGAAATTTATTCCAATAATTCGTCTAAATAAACAGAATGATGTAATGGTGTTTTATTTAATGCGGTTTAATTGTATTTTTTTTATTGTTAATATTGGGAATCGTTTAAAAAATTAGTTCTCTTGCTGAACAAATTTAAGGAGAAAGTCGCTCTTACCCTTAATAAATAAGTAATTAAATTAAATGGTGTTGCATAGCAAATCATCCTAATAAGGTACACCTGAACATAATTAAATTAAAAAACAATAACTGGTAACTCATTAAAATAAGTGGTACAATCTGACAACTCACCCTAATAAGGTACACCTGAACATAAATAAAAAAAATGGTTGTACCTGGTAACCTTCTTTATATAAATAAATAAATAAATAAGTGGTAACGTAACTCCAGACCCTCTATATAACAGCTGCTTGGTCTCTGGACCCTCATTTGCGATGGATTCCGGTGGAATAAAGAACTCGCTCTCCTCTCTCCTTCTTAGGTTAAAGCTTAGGTTAGGTTTCCCTTTGGGGGTGAGGACATCCCACCTTCTTCCTCAAAGACCCTCCTCCTTCTCCTTTCTCTCCCTCTCTTAGATTAAGGTTACCCCTTTGGGGGAGGCCATCCTCCCTTCTCCCCCCGAAGCTCCCTCCCTCTCCCTTTGCAGCATTGATTTGTTGCATAACCCTTTCCCCTCTGCAGCAGTGGTTTGTTGCATAACTCCTCCCTTGCAACACCTTGCAACATCCCCTTTGTTGCATAACATCTTGTGACATTGACCAACATTGCATTGCAACATTCTTGCACTCTCCCATTTTGCGGTCATACTACTAACGACATTGTTCTTCCTATCAAGTCTTCCTTGAATTTCCAAGGTAGTTTTTGTAACTAGTTCACCTTGATTAAATTTCTCAACATTTACTTCGTCTTCCTTAGTTTCTAGTGAGGGGAACTTAGCCTCCAAGGAATTCAATCTCTTTTCTATTTCTCTCTTACCTTCCATTTCTTCCTTAACAGTTTCTTTCACCTCTGAGATTTTCTCCCCCATAGCTCTCTGTCTTGTGTCTAAATCCAACTGTTTTACTTCTATTTTGTTAGGTATTTAAATATTTTGTCACACCCTCTTTTGCAAAAACTGCAGTTCCAGTGTAGCTGGTGTCCTGCCTCTTCTTCCATCATAAACTTATAAGCCTGATCAAGAATATTGTCGCACTTGATGTGAAACCAGCAATTACATATCTCACATTCTAATGCTTTATCATTCTCTTTAACTGTTAGCTCGCATTTTCCACATTTATTGGTATTTTTCTTTCGTGCACCAGTCCGGTTGACATTATGAATTTCTCCTTTGTCATTGTTTACATTACTTGTGGAGGACGCCATCGTGTGTTCCTTCATCCTTGTCCAGTAGTATTCTGCTATTAAGGAATGTTATTTCTGAAATTTGTTATAAACGAAATAAAACTTATGAATGGATTATAACTGAGAAGCTCCTTATAACTGAAAAGCTATACTTTTTACTTGTTAACATTTGAGGGGTCGCGCGTCTTAAGGTACCTAAGCGCCTCCACAGGCGAAAACGTGTTTTTGATGGATATCACTATTTTCACCCTTCCTCTATCGCGTGGTTTGGGTTATAATGACCTTACGACACTAGAAGTATGGTTGAAAACCTTATGAAGCGAACTACTTTTTTCACCTCTATCGCCAGCTGGGCTCTGCCGCCCAGATGTGATGCGCGTCTTAAGGCCCCAATATCCCGTTCAACTGGTGGGAGGTGATGGGGGTGGGGGTGGGACGCTCGCTCTCTGGGTGGCGGGAACAGCAGGAGGAGCGCGAGCCAATGAAAACACGGCAGCCACGCCGCTCTGCTTTCTGATTGGCCACCCGCTCCACGCGCCGAGAGGGACACGACACAAACATCCCGCCAGTACCTTAAGACTCGCGTTGCTGTTAGCAGGCGTCCTGTGTTCATGTTCATATTGCTGAATATTGCGTGGATTATTCTATTCACCCAGCTTCTAACTATTATCAACGTGTGAAGCAATGTCTCACCGTGCTAGTGATAGTAATGAAAAATCAATGGAATCATTCTGTGCCAGAAATCGCACCCAAAGTTCGGCATAATAAGAAAATAAAATTTCTTTAAAAAATATATATATAAAATATAAAATATGAAAATCTATTCCAAAAACTCATCAACGTCATTAGCATACTTAGAACTCTAATTTACCCAAAAATGAACGTTCTAGCTCAATTAGCAACAGAGATACTATTGCCGAAATATTGTTGAACTTTGGAGGCGATTTCTGGCGAATTTTAATTTTGGCGCTAGGTACCTTAAGACGCGGGACCCTTCATTTATTTCTCAACTCGTTTCCTGAATCAGCTGACTTTTGTTTTTTATATATATATTCAGGGACGAAAATATATGAAGTTGTTTCCACTCGATTTACTCTTTCGTGTGAGTTCCGCTTCATCCAAGTTTTCGAACAAGACTCAAAAAAATATGCTTTATTGATAGTTTTAGATTTTATCCCCCCCTCTTTCCGGGCCCCCTAGAGGTTCAGGCCCCTGGGATTTAAACCGGCCTCCCCGCCATTTCGACGGCCCTGTTTACACAGTTTATAAGCTTTCATTCATGAAAGCGTCCAACCTTTTCTTGAAACTAAGGAGCTACTATTTATTATATCATATGGCAAGTCATTAAAAAAATCTACTACTCTGACTAAGAAAGTATTTTCATAGATCCATCTGAATGTCTGTTTTTATAATTTACTTATGCCTTCGATTTTCCCATCAGACTCTAATAAAAGAATTGCCTTCAGACTTAAGAATTTTTATGTTACTCCCAAATCTTTTGTTTCTCATCTAGAGACTCCAACCGATTTCCATCCATTTCATACCCGAATTTTTCGTTTCTTCCTACATAAAGAACCTTACGTCTGTAGTAGTTAAACTGCATTTACCATTTCTCTGTCCAGGCTGTAAGTTTACGTAAATCTTTGTAAGTTATAACTACCTTCTACCATTTTACTGTAGCTGTTCCATCTAGCTTTGTGTCATCTGTAAATTTAAAAAATTGCTACCGATGCCTTCCAATCATTTTGATAAACTATAAATAGTGAGGGGTACAAGGACTGATCTCTGCGGAACCCCACCATCAGGGCCGGATTAACCATTATTAGTTAAGCTAATGAAGCTGTAGCCTTAGGCCCTAATTTTTATATCATAAACCCTAAATCTTTGTCACAAGGTTGGTTAAGTAATATCATATATAACTGCAAAATTATATCTTCAGAAGTAGAAAATGAGGGTAATGTCGCAAATGACATGGCCTGAAGTTGAAATAAAAAAATACATTTTTCTAGTGTATTTTGGTGTGCTCTGTTCAAATATAACCTTCATTTCTTATGCAAATGAACAGAAATACGTGTTTGGGCCATGCAATGACAATTGTATTTCTGTTCATTTGCACAAGAAATGAAGGTCATATTTGAACAAAGCACACCAAAATACACTTGAAAAATGTATTTTTGACTACATTTTATACAATAAAGCATAACCTAACATGTTCATGTTACGAGATCTCCTAAACGACGCATTACCACAGGAAACGTGCAAAACACCTCATCATTTTCGTTTAAACTAACGAAAATATCACGACTTAACCTAACCAATCATCAAGGGCGTACAGTTGACCTAACTGGGCATTCAATTAACCTAACCAGGCATTCAGCTGACCTAACCGGGCATTCAGTTGACCTAACCGGTCATTCAATTAACCTAACCGGGCATTCAGTTAATAATTTAATTAATCATCTAGGGCACATGACGAATCAAGTTCTCAAAGTCGAAACCACACGAATGGCACGTCATAATTCTATCACAAACACCACCAAACTGAATCTAATTAGAAAAAAATAGCCAGAACAGAAATCAACAAACTAATTAAGTCGCAAAGTAACATGACGTCATACCACCCCCGACTACAAATCCATTAAATAATATATATATATATATATATATATATATATATATTTTTTTTTTTTTTTTGTACAATAGTTTGCACAAAAAATGAGTGACATTTGAATAAAGCGACTAAAACTACCTCATAAAAAGTTATTTTGATTTACAGGTCCAGCCCATGTCATTTAAAACATATTAATCGAAAAGAAGAGTTTTTTATACGTCATTATATCTGATGGTATGATAATAAAAACCCACTCTAATAGACAGAGTCTATTTCCACAACAGTTTCGATGCCCACTGGCATCTTCTTCGGGTGGATACAGAAAAACGAATGAACCAAAAACAAGAGGGAAAACAGTCCAGGGACCATTAAGAAATTCACACCTTAGTTAGATCCCGTTCTCCCCACACTGGAAGGGCATGGTCTACCTTCACGTAGAAAAAAGTGGTTTTTTGCATTTATATCTGATGGTGTATTATTGTCAATAGGTATGTATGATTTTCATCCATTTTTGTATGGCTTTAAACTTTGAAGGGTTAATCTGCTTCCGAAATTGTTTTTCAGACGTTGGGAACTTCGGCCTAACGTAATGATCATTCACCATGTGAAGAAAGAGGGATGTTTTGTTTGAAATCACAGTTTAAAGCCAGGAAGGAAGAAGTCATTATTTTTTTTAATGTACATACTGTAGCTTTGATTTTTGTTAGTTGTTAAATTTGGATAAATATACATTTCTATTTGTTTGAAGATTTTATTGAATTATATACAATACATACTCGTAGTACATACAGGCACGTATCCAGGATTTGCTCAAGGGGGGGAGCGAAGGGAACGTTGTAGGTAATACCTACGTTTCATCATTCAACTATACTACTACAATGTAACATGCTTAATATCACGTTCTCGGTGTAGGATGAAATGATAATGAACGTCTTTTGCATTAGTGCTTTTTAGCATGTTAACATGTTTTATTATTTGAAAACTTGCATATGTCATTGTTTTTCCACCGATATATCAGCAATTGATTATTAGAAAAACGTGATAATAAGCAGTTTCTTTAGTGATATTAAGAAGGCATTTTCCATGTGTTGAATATCAGTCGCACGTGGTTTATCAAATATATGATAGTAAATAATATCAACCGAGTTATGATCCAAAGCGATGTGATATAAATGGGTTACACTGTGTACGTTTTCAGATAGTTCGTGCTAGCTCAATACGATCAAAGGACAAGTAAACATACAGATTTATTGCAATTGGGATTAATTTTTATTAAATTTGACAGCGAAATCAATATTTATAAGTTACGTAATCAAACGGCCTGGCAAGTTTATATACAGGGAAATGATTACACACTACAGATATACATACTCAATTGCTCAAGTGTATACAGTCAGGTAAATACAAAACTAGCCCATAAGAGAGTATTAGATCATTTGACCAATAAATCAACAGCCAAAGCATCATAGAACCGGGAGTTGTGACGTTACGGACACACTTTTTGATCACAAAACTACTGCAGCGATTGTTGTGCGATAATTTCTTTGGTTTCTAGTGTTATTCCAGCACCATGTTCGATCGTCTCGCTTTTTTACGAGCAAATCTGTCCAAAACTTCGTCTGCATCGCTTAAACGCAAATTGTCTGATTCTAATGTTAACACAGAGTTGAGTTTAAGAAATACTGTATGTACATATCATAAGAATACACATTCATTAATACTTCAGCATAAATAGTATCAATATATGTGATTGTTACACATAGATTACATAATTATGAATTAATCACACATTAAATAAATAGTTCAAATACTCAAAATACATAGTGAATAGATTTAATTTTTCAATAAATGTACATCATTTATATTGATAAGAAAATTATGCACAACTATGACTAATTTATTGATAAAACTATCATACCACATATAATTAGGTCAACCTAAACCTTGATAACCAATTATTACAAAAGCTGGCATATACTTTTAAATTAGTGTCTAAATTATTTTCAATTTATATAATTCAGTACTAATCTGCACTTGCGCAATTATTATAAACGCTAAAATTTGCTAATGTATTGGGTGCCAGTATTAAACTGACACCCTGACATATAGTTACAGTCCCATTGACAACACTGGATTTTTTACAACACTGTAATAACTCCATATAACCTAGCCTCAAAAACAATGATGATTTTTTTTAAATCAATTGACATAATGTTCTACGTATTTTATACTATATTTCTTTAAATGCATATATAAACTATTATCTTTTATAGTACATTCTTAGCATTAGAATTGTGATGCCATAAATCTTGACATTCATTTCTAACATCTCTACTACATCATTTTTGGTGATGATATAGTACTCAACTGTGGTGTTTTGCTAAATTGCATCGTAAATGTTTCTCAATATGCATAAAATAATATAAGTCGTTGAATAAAATAATTCAACCAAATTCAATATAATTCTATTCAACAAAATTCAACATAATTCAATCAAATTCATAATTCAACCAAACATAATAAAATAATTCAGCGAAACATAATTATTGGATAAATGTACATTGTCAATTCTGACAAAAATACATATCGAATCAACATTCAAATTTAAACCAGCGTTGCCAGCGAATAGCCAGATATGCCATCCACATTAACCTGACTTACCTGACTTTTTGAGCTATTTTCATCGGATGATTTTTAGATATAAACACATTACTATGACTATATGTTAATAAAATAACTTGGTGATATTTATGCCATAAAAATCAGCATGAAAATAGCTATATAAATTGTTTTTTTTGGTCTTAAATTAGAATAGTATAAGTTTTTATAACAAAATGAAACTTTTGATGATGAATTTTACATGTTAAGAGTCAGGCTAATTACAGGCTACTAGCGATTTTTTTTTACAATTTTTAATTGATGTTTTCTAAACCGGACAATCGAACAAATCTGTAATTTGATCAAATGCAGTTATAATGATTACCTATTTATTATTTACATACATTAATAGTTTACATTACAATATGTTTTCTAGTCCAAGGGGGGGGCGGACGACAGCCTCCTTCGCCCCCCCTTGGATACGTCCCTGAGTATATAATATATATATATATATATATATATATATATATATATATATATATAAGTAGTATAGCCGCAAAAGGGGAGAGTGCAAGAATGTTGCAGGTTATTATGTAATGTTGCAAAGGGGGTGGGGTTGTTGCAAAGGGGTTGTTGCAAAGGGGGGTTGTTGCAAAGGGGGGTGGGGGAAAACTTGGAGGCGGCGTTATCCCCCAAGAGAAAGGAGGAGGAGAGAAAGGAGGAGAGGTGTTCACCTGGCAGGAGCCAAGTGCACATTAAGACTTCAGCCGAGTTGGCGTTGTTTTATAGGCTCCTAATCAGCCAGTTGGCGTAAATGGCTTGAGTTGCCAGATACCGCGATACCATTGTATACATTATTATAGCCTCCTAATCAGCCAGTTGGCTGTAAATGGTTGTCAGATACCTCTTTTTAGCAGTATTATTGTATACATTATTATTATATACGTCTAATCAGCCAAGGGGGGAGAGGTACACATGCAGGAGGTACACATGCAGGAGGTACACATGCAGGAGGTACACACACACATACGCACACATGCAGGAGGTACACATGCAGTAGTTACACATGCAGGAGAGAGAGAGCTGAAGGAGGGAGAGAGACGCCTGTAGGAGAGAGAGAGAGCTGAAGGAGGGGGAGAGAGAGAGAGAGAGAGTAGTTGCCTTTAAGGCATATTATTTTCGTTTTCCTAACCTAAGAGGCCACTAAGGGGTTTACCAAAGGGCCAAAAAGAGAAGGACCAGAGGTCCTTGCTCGGCTGGAGCCGAGCTGGGAATGAGTCTTCACCAGCTTCTCGATCTTTTATAAGCCTCTATTCTGGCTGAGTTGCCAGATCACGCCTTGTATTGGGGTGCTGAGTTGCCAGATCGCACCATGTATTCTAATAAGCATTGTGTACCACAATATGGTAGATGAATTAAATAATTACACACTTAATTGAAATATAGATGTATATAGTGTTTTACAATAGATGTATATAGTGGATTATATGCAAAATATAACATTAACTTGAGCTTCCTTGAAGTTGAACTTATCGAAACAAATAACGTAGTTATCCATAATTCAACCAACCATAGAAAACAGAATTATAGAAATATATATATATATATATATATATATATATATATTATGAAAATCATACCAAGCGTATATTATTTTAAACTATACGTAAACCACAATATATATTTATATAGTTAATCAGTTGGAAGAATCAAACATATAAAATAACAGTATGTTTATATAGATATTCAATTGGAAGATTCAAAGACGGAACAAATAACGTAGTTATCCAACCAACCATAGAAAACAGAATTATAGAAATATATATATATATATATATATATATATATATATATATATTATGAAAATCATACCAAACGTATATTATTTTAAACTATACGTAAACCACAATATATATATTTATATAGTTAATCAGTTGGAAGAATCAAACATATAAAATAACAATATGTTTATATAGATATTCAATTGGAAGATTCAAAGACGGAACAAATAACGTAGTTATCCAACCAACCATAGAAAACAGAATTATAGAACGATGCAATTCGAAACACATGAGCCTCATCCCCTGCGAAGAAAATTGAAAAACGAAATTAAAGAAACGAAGAAAGTTGGAAATAACCAAAAAAATTATCTAAGCTGCATCAATATGTATAACGTTGCAGTATTCGCTTGAAGAAAGGAGAGGTTGCAAACTCTACTTGAATAAATGTAATTACCTAAACTGCACGCGAAGGAGTTTAAATAGATCCAGCAAATAAAGCCTTTGAACAATGATTTCATGTTTCAGAAAGATTTACGCGTTAATAGAATTAGTAAAGTTACCCAATAAATAAATCGTTAGACAGAAATGATTTTTATAAGGGATCCCAACTAATATATGCACCAATCAATAAATAATAGCAAACGTGAATAAAGAGTTCCAATTCATGTGAATGAGATAACTAAAATTTTAGTTATTGTATTATCATAAGACTACATCAATATTTACTATAAATACGAGTATATTTAATATTCTTCATTAACAAAAGCTTTAAAACCAGATCTCTAAAATATTTTCATGATTTCGCGATACAATTCGAAACACATGAGCTTCATCCCTGCGAAGAAAATTGAAAAACGAAATTTAAAGAAACGAAGAAAGTTGGAAATACCCAAAACATAATCCGATAGAGGAAAGGATTTCCGAGAATCTGCCCAACTCGGTCGACCATATTTTACCTTTCTACGAGTCAAATCAAACAAAACCTCACCTCACTCCTTGTTTTCAGCATTCATTCATTTCACGTGTTTTATTGTGAATTTCATCCCATATATATATATATATATATATATATATATATATACCCTTTGGATAACCTTTGGTTAGCTTCCGCCCGAATTGTTCATTCTGACGAAGGTCAAGCTTTCCACTCCACCTTAGACCTACAGTTTAACGTGGAACCATCAACAGCCCAGCGTCTTAACCACTAGGACACGTAGGGTACCCATTTATCTGCCAACCACTTTCTTTTATTATGTGTAATGACCACCTTAGACCTACAGTTTAACGTGGAACCATCAACAGCCCCAGCGTCTTAACCACTAGGACACGTAGGGCACCCATTTATCTGCCAACCACTTTCTTTTATTATGTGTAATGACCACCTTAGACCTACAGTTTAACGTGGAACCATCAACAGCCCAGCGTCTTAACCACTAGGACACGTAGGGTACCCATTTATCTGCCAACCACTTTCTTTTATTATGTGTAATGACCACCTTAGACCTACAGTTTAACGTGGAACCATCAACAGCCCCAGCGTCTTAACCACTAGGACACGTAGGGTGCCCATTTATCTGCCAACCACTTTCTTTTATTATGTGTAATGACCACCTTAGACCTACAGTTTAACGTGGAACCATCAACAGCCCCAGCGTCTTAACCACTAGGACACGTAGGGCACCCATTTATCTGCCAACCACTTTCTTTTATTATGTGTAATGACCACCTTAGACCTACAGTTTAACGTGGAACCATCAACAGCCCCAGCGTCTTAACCACTAGGACACGTAGGGTACCCATTTATCTGCCAACCACTTTCTTTTATTATGTGGAATGACCACCTTAGACCTACAGTTTAACTCCGAACCATCAACAGCCCCGCGTCTTAACCACTAGGACACGTAGGGTGCCCATTTATCTGCCAACCACTTTATTTTATTATGTGTAATGACCACCTTAGACCTACAGTTTAACGTTGAAACCGAATGTTATTTTTAAAATATAATTATGATATATTTCTTTATACCCTCTCGATTACATTAGTGACTAATGATGCGGGAAATTGAGTAAATGGAAATATTATTTTCTCGAAAACTATGGGTGATAGAAAACTTCTGAAACCATATTTGGAATCAATATCAAAAGTTCTATACGAATCACCAAATAATTTTCAAAGGAGAATAAGAGCATTAATTCTATTAGTGAAAATATAAAGATGCAATTACTCGTCCGTACCCGTTATAGCGGAATGGTACACGTCATAGCTCCACCCAGCTACATCGGCAGCCAATCACGACGAACATCTGGTCTTTTGGGCGGAGCTTGGCGAATGTGCATATAAAAGGGGATATTTTCAGTTGGGAGTAACAGTAGCTATTTTCGCATCAGTGAATAATCATTCCTCAACCATGGACCTGTACGTCTCCCCAGATTTGTATGAAGAAAGTGATACTGCAGCATTAACCGCAATTAGTCTTTTCAATGCGATTGATTGTGGCGAATTATTTTCGACGCAAACCGTAGAAGATATTTGCAGTGACGCTCCTTACAATCCGACGCAAGGGACTACCATAGAAATGTAAGTGTCCATAATTCGATTTTATATATATGGAGAGTTGTAGTATTTCGTCAAATAGATACTAGTCAAAAATGTCAATCAATGTTATTTCCCCATCATGCTAAAATCGAAATTGGTAATCGAACCAAAGATATCTTCACATAATGGGGATCTGTCTGTATACTCTGTATATGTTTTAAAAGCATTATTCCTTTAAGGTCCGATGAGGATTTGACACGTGTTATACAATCTTTTGAAGAACCTCGGAATATGGATGATATACTGATCAGTCAGCAGTGTCACACATCCTCCACCATGGACCTGTACGTCTCCCCAGACTTGTATGAAGAACGTGATACTGCAGCATTAACCACAATTAGTCTTTTCAATGCGATTGATTGTGGCGAATTATTATTTTCAACGCAAACCGTAGAAGATATTTGCAGTGACGCTCCTTACAACCCGACGCAAGGGACTACCATAGAAATGTAAGTGTCTATAATTAGAATTTTATATATATATGGAGAGTTGTAGTATCTCGTCAAATAGATACTCGCCAAAAATGTCAATCAGTGTTATTTCCCCATTATGCTAAAATCGAAATTTTTATGGCGTTCACTCCTCGAACCAAAGATATCTTCACATAATGGGGATCTGTCTGTCTGTATACTCTGTATATGTTTTAAAAGCATTATTCCTTTAAGGTCCGATGAGGATTTGACACGAGTTATACAATCTTTTGAAGAATCTCGGAATAGGGAGGGTATACTGATCAGTCAACAATGTCACACCGAAATAATGTAAGTGTTTTTCGATCTTTTTGGGATAAGAAGACACAATATATTTTCATAAATTTATTAAATGAAAGAAATCAGTACAATAAACGAATATACCGTTACAAATATACGAACAAAAACATTATAATATACAACGAGTACGTACAATTGGAAAACGGTTTTTTATCTGTCTGCATACCATTTCATCGTTTCGGTGAGTGTGACACGGGTCAAATAAATTTAAAAAATTTATAAATTCTTTATCATTTGACATATGCATGAGAAATGAGACACAGTACATTCCGCAAACATTAGTAAAATATCCCTGCATACGAAATGGGTTCCATACAACTTCGGGAATATGTAACTGAGCGAGAAATTTTACAATAATAGGGTCACTCCAGGGTTGAGTACCGAGTGAATCAAAATAGTACAGGCGCTGTCTATTTTTAAAATAGACAGCGATCCAGTGAATCCCTTCATTACCGATGATGTCTGTGTTCACAATAAGACTACCGCATTCTCGCGTACTTGGCAAACTCAATGTTTCATTCTTCGCAAACACGCCGATAAATTTGGAACGTGTGACTCGCTCCATTACTTTCTGAAGTGTATTAGCATCCATTTTAAAAGTCAGTGATAACGCTTCTAAATCTATCTACTTCTATTAGGGCTTGCGATTCGAGATATACTAGTACACTAATAGGAGCGTCTATAGGCTTGGCGAATTCCAGCCGCACTGAGATGTTACCGCTCTGCTGTGGTGTTAAATGGGTATTTACGCTAGCAGATAAGTCAGGTGTAATGTCAAACGGATAAAGGTTAAATTGATCAATGAATTCTTCCTGCGTTACCCCATTACCAAGCTCATCACAATCACCTGCAATATGGGTCAGATTACTATAGGCTCTGGCACAAAGAGGTAACACAGCGTCTGATGAATAGTCCGTACCCATTGTTCCACCCAAAGCAGTGCCATTAACGTATAGAGTTATATTTTTAAGTCCGAAATTCTCGAATTTAAAGGCACTCTTTTTATATTTTCCATTCACCGAAGCGTGGTCCTGCATGCCGATTAATATCCTTTTAGGAAGATTTCCCAGGGCAATGTTTTCTATCTGCTTCGATGCCAACCCTGCAGGAACCGTATATAGTTTGATCTGCACTCTGTTAATAGGATATTTCACTGTAGCGTTTAGTAAATTTTTCTCAATTTCTAGTTGTTTTGGTGAACTTAATTTCACTCGCCGTACGCGGAGGTATGTGTCCATAATGTGAACCACAACGGACTTTGCACCCTCTTCTTGATTCGCATCCAGATTTAAGCAGATCTCAGGACTCGTGCGGGTGAGCTTTATTTTCATATCCACCCCGTTCACAAGCAACTTCTCCTGGAAAGTGAAATCTGTGTGCAACCGTCCAAAACACTCGTATATTTTCTTTTTAGAATTTTTAAATTTGTCCTTTATACTATTTTCATCTTTAGTTTGATAATATCCCTCCGCACTTAAAAAGGTAGCCTTCGCTTCTTTGGAAAAGTTGAGGACATTTTCCAAATAGGCTCGTAGATGATAGTACCCCGTGCCTGCCGATATGTTGGTCTGATTTAAATATACGTCACACTGGTTGAATATGGCGTGCAGAAAGTTTGTTTCAGGGTATACAGCATATTTGTCATCGCAGGCCGTTCCATCAGAATGGGCTATACGTAGCTTAGCGTACATGTGCACACAGCTTGGATCAAAAAAGTAAGGACCTGAGCTGGGTATCACGAATTCTATAGGTGCACTCGGTGAACTAATTGTGTTTAAAGGGTTAATTGTAATAAAGTCACTGTGCTCAATAGAAACTTGGGTTGGCGGGAGCTCAAAAAAGGACAGCTCCGATTTACAGCATTGTGAACTACATGGGTGGATGAAGCGTGCCATGGCGAAATAGTGACTCCTCTCTCGACAAGTGGTAAACAAACTATGATTCATGAGATCAATATCCTTAGCTTATATCAGTCAAAAAAGTGGTCAACCATAGGTTTCATTCGCTTACAGCATTTCTTTTTTGATAGCCTTTTACGTTTAATACCACGTGACCCCTTCTTCTTCCGGGGAGCCCTCTTCTTCTTCCCGCCACCACGCATTTTTCTCTTTGCATCTTTGATGATTTCGTTCCGTGTACGCTTTAAATGTTTTTTTAGAGCTTCTTTAGGTTTAGCCCCGGCCAATATGTCTTCTGCAGTGTTAAGCCTGATTGTAGCGCTTTCCTTCCAAGGTATCTGGCACCCCTCTTCAGCAAAGGAACAGCCGTACGTAGTATGGATGAAAAAATGGATCCAAGTCCACTACCGCGCTGGTATCGCATCCCTCGATAGACGGTGAAAGGCTTTCTATCCATTATAACTCAGTGCGTCGAAAGTGTAGCTTCACTGTTAAGCTCCCGTTACCGAATGGGAAGTTTTCGCCCTCAATCGTTCTTATATATATTGTGATATTGGTTATTAAATTAGTTGCGACATTCACATAATGGGGCCTGTCATATGTAATACTCAAACTCCTTCCTCTATGGTTGGGGATGTGAGCAATGCGCAGCAGGCGTGCCTGGGTATCCCCAACAAACTGGTGCTCCACTATATTACTGTAAATATAGCACATGTCTGGGGACCTTTCAGCCAATTTCTCCATCTTCAATTGATACATTAATCTGGACAAGTTATACTGTGTCTCGTGAAATGTGTCTCTTTGGAAGGCTGCGCTATATCGGCCGTTGGTTAGAATTTTGAACTTTCTATGTTCTTTAAGACGTCTGTTAGTCTTTGATTTTAGGATTAGTGTATGTGCAGGGTTGTTTACGATTTCATATACTAAATCATTCGTAAGGTTTGAGTTTCTTAAACTCACGTTTAAGCCTCTCACAACATCCTCGGCCGAACCATATTGACCCGGCCCTAGTCTTACTTCTGTACTGTAATACCGTGTAATCTTAGTCCGAGCGATGCGCATAGTTTCATCCATAGCTACCCCAGCTTTTTCACACTCGTCAATGTCTCTAAGAATCGTAAAAACGGTTTCTTTATGTTCAATATTTAAAAAGACGGTGTCCAGCTGAATTTCGCATATCCCCACCTCATACGAATCACGACCCAATTCAATGTGCCCATGGAGTTCTGTTACAAAGTTGGCTAGCGTGTTGTTAGGGTGTACAGACAGGGACGAGGAGGACGGGAGTGTGACGTAGAAATGGTTAGGAGCCATGTTGCATACTATTTAAGCTTCATTATTGCATCAGCTTTTATATAGGTGTTGAAGCTTTCTGGGTACCCTAGCCATTTCACCAGGTACATTTTTCTCCTTCCTGAACCTTTGCTTCCTAAAATTTTCTCAATTTTAAACACATTTTTTTCTAAATTAAACGCAACTTTCTGCAATTCCTCGCGGTAAAAGCCTCCTGAGATTTCTTCCCCATTCAAATCTTCAATGTAATACATCATTACACCTTTAGGTCTCACAGCCCTAACTTTAAAAATCTCGCGTGTCCATCCTTGCTCAAAACCCTTTGCGAATTTATTCCCGAACGCCGACAGCCTACATAATCATTGATTTTGAAGCGCACAGAGTGTGGTGGTGGTGGTGGTGGTGATCCATCTCTTCTCGGGAGCGTACCTCTTTCTAAAACTTCGTTAGGTTTGCCCCAATCGTGCGATGGTGTGAGCGGTTGTAGGATGATGCCAATGATTCCAGAATGTCTAGAAATCTGTATGTGTTTTTTATGTGTAAAATAACGGTGCATGCGTTCCTTTATGGTGCGCTGAACTCTTTCAGCTAAAGAAGCCTTATGTATAGAATTGGTTGTGTAATAGCTGATATTAAACTCTGTCAACATATTCTGAAAAGCACGGCCTATAAACTCCTTCCCCATATCCGTACAAAAATAGCCAGGAACCCTGTTTTCTTTTAACATTAGCGTTTTGGTGGCTTTAGCAACTGTTTCAGGTGATTTATTTTTCAGAGGAACTAGCCACAGATATCTAGAGAACACGTCTATTATGAATAGAATGTAGCGGTAACCATCGTTATACACAGAATATCTTTGCATGTCTGTTAAATCTGCTTGCCAAATAGAATCAATCGAGGAAGCCGTTGTCTTGGCTGTTTTAAACCTTTTTCTCACAGGCTTATGAAGCGTATAAGCGTCCTGCTCCCTCAAAAATCTTTCAACATCTTTTTTTCCTACTCCGTAAACACTTCTGTACAGTCTATCTACGCCGCCGTAAGAGGATGGGGTAGAAATGTCATAATAGCGTTTAGTTAATACGTTAGCCATTTGCGTATTTTAGAGGCACGTGGGTAGGGTTGGTTTAACCTCTTCTTGCTCCTCTTCAAAGGTGTTACCGCCGGGGGTGACGGCGCCTTCAATTGTGTCACAGGCGTTGCATGTTCCAAGTCTTTTAACCTGTTCAGATTTCCTATCAACGTTTTAGGGACATTTATTTGTTGTAGTCTTGCTTTAATATGCTTCCATCCTGATGGTGATGGCCTATCCCACTTTCTCACCAGATCATGGACAATGTCTACGATATTCGATCCCTGTACCTTTGATCCTTCCACAATGATCTCCCCTGTATCGGTCCATTGTATGGCGGGATCCTCATTCAATAGATTATAAAGACTTAAGCCTTTACTCCTCAATGTAAGTGGGAGGGTATTTTTTAATACATGTTCGATATGTTGTGTGGCTAATCTTTTTGGTTGGTCAGCTGTGTCGTCGGGTACAGATCCTATGTCGCCATCGTCCCCCGTGCTGTGCCTAATAACCACAGGAATCTCTGTAGGGCTCTTATAATTTTCGTACTCGTGAAGAAATTTCTGCAGAGCTTCTTGGTATAAGATTCTTTTCTCATCAGGTGTTTTTTCACTGTTTAATAGGGCTAACAATTCGCTTTCCATTCTTTTAAGTCTGCTTTTACGGGATCTAGATCCGTGTCTTTTTGCAGTGAGGCGTACACCTCGTGGGGAATCACTACCACTTTCTTCATTATATTAATCTAGTCAGTAAAGGACCCAAAACTGAAAATAAGATGGGGAGAAATGACCCTCCTGTTTGTACAATAATTCGCTTTTTCTTCGCTACAGTTTGGCTTTTACGAGCGAGTGCACGTATTATGTTCTTGTAGCGGCGTAGGCGAGCCTTCTGATGGGTTTTCATTGATACATTGCAATTTATAACGTTAAGACAGATTTCACAGATGCATTTTAAAAAGTCGGCATCGATATTTTTAATAAACATCTGCTGCATTGCCCGGGCAGTCGATGATAGATTTTTTTAATTCACGGTATTTCTTTAGTCTCTTTGTCATTCTGGAATATACACCGTTTCAGGCTCGTTTGGAAATATATTCGTTCGCAGAAGCACTCTAAACGTGTTTCGCGGATGAAGGTCGCAAAGCAAATATCCGTAACGCGTGCTTGTAGCTTCTTTATAAACTTCCAAAAACTCCTTACGCTGATTCGGGAACATTTGATTGGCTAATACCCCAATTTGTGATACATCTCTACGTTGCGCGAATAAGACTAGATATTGCGTATTTAACGACACATCGCGCATGTATCTATTTTTGAAAAATAGATTCTGATTGATGAAGAACACGCTTATGTTAAGATGGTGGGAGAATACTGTAAATGTCTCGGCAAACGTTTTATCCATCTCCAACATGAGATCGTCAATTACAATGATTGTATGTTCATTTCCCTTTAACGAATTAACGTCATATACGCCTTTGTGGAACAAAATATCATCTTGGTACTCGTTGAACACTGATTGATACGTCGAATAGCACCATATAACTTTAGCACAAATTTCGAGAACATCTCCCCCTTTTCTTTAATGATTTTAAGCATAAACACAGTTTTACCACATCCTGTAGGTCCAGATATAATACATGTGGATGGGCTCGTGAATCTGAATTTTTCTACAGAGTCCATTTCTAACACGTCACACTCCTAAGTGAGTCATTTACAAATATTACAAATTTTGAGTGCTGATCCTTATATTTCTTCTCCCACAGAACCGTGAATGACGATGAGGTAGAGCAGCCCATCATTACGGATGACCTCGACGACAGTGTAGTTGTGATCTCCTCCCTGAACCCTCACCAGCGATACCGGGTAACACGTCCAAAGCGGAGGTATGAGATACCCACGTCAGGTATAAAGCGACCGAAATACGCGTCTGTTGCAGCGGTAATAGATCCCCAACCCTCAACCTCTTACGCAACAACACCCCCAGCAGCACCTAATATATCCCCTTATTCATCCGCCGCCCCCCGTTCTGTTAAGTCTACAATAATAGAGCCCCAACCATCAACCTCCTACGCAACAGGGCCCCCATCAGCAGCACCTTCCGCTAATATATCCACTAATTCATCCGCCCCCGTTCTGTTGAGGATGGTATAACGCTGGAATTGGTGCGATCCGCAGCCCCCACCCCAGCCTTGACTAGAAATCGGTATAGAGTCAGGGTCGACCCTAGAGTCATGTATAGCAATGGTATTGAGCGCGGACTACGCCGGGTTGTAGAGCGTATTATAGAGTTTGCTCTTCAGAATCGTGACGAGCGTGAAGTCAGGACGAGTATGTCCTTTGGATTCGGGTCAGATGACGGTGATGTAGACGATTATTGGGTGATAGTGCCATTTAGACGTTTGGCGGCTGAAGATGTAGAATATATATTAGGGCGTATAATGCAAGCCGCCCAAAGTAGTATAGCCTTCAATATGGACAACTTCACGGTAAATATTGACCATGTATACCGTGTTGCGGGTCATAGTGCCATACCGTATACTCTTAACTTCAATTCTCAAGCTATTTATAGACGGCATATAAACGTCGATCGTGGTTGCGGCTTTATAGCAGTACTCTTAGCACGTATGTTTACTGTACAAAATACACGAACTCAAAAAATTTGGTTGCCTACAGTCGTGGAGCTGCCCGTAAACTAGCTGAAGACTGTGAACTTGAATTTGACTGTAATATGGGTCCTGAAGAGCTGAGAAGGTAGAACAGGAAATGAATGTCCGCATAGTTGTGTTTGGGTTGGATGATCGTCGTAGGACTGTGTATGTTTTTAAAAGCTGTGTGAGAGATCGTACAAGGCCCCTACTATTTTAGGATTGTCAGGGACAACGTATCTCCCCATCCGTAATATAAGGTGGCTTTACGCGAGTTATGACAAAAGTCGAAAATATGGGAGACATCATGATTTGTGTAAGGGGTGCCTCGAGTTTGCGGATGATATAGTGAGACTTGTAAAGAATGTCACATGGTATGTGAGCAGTGTAAAAGCACCAAATGTGAAAGCCGTGTAGTTGAAGCTGAGAAGAGAGACTGTGATGTGTGTAGACGCACATTTTTCAATAATAGCTGTTTTTGATTTCCATAAATCAATTGGCACGTGCAGGAAATGAGAATCTGTGAATGTGGTATGTTTCACACAATGGATAATTGGGGAAAATTTAAGCACAAGTGTGACTAATTCACTGTCCTACATGCCAGGAGGAATATAAGGCGGATGGAGTAAAGCATGTATGTTATATGAAAGATGCTAAGCCTAAAAATAACCCTGTATAACTGTATACTACGATATAGAAACATATACGAACGCTGAAACCAAAGAGGTAATTCCACATTTACTTGTGAGCCAGACTATCTGTGATGAGTGTATGGATATCGAATGTGACGAGTGCCCCAAATGTGGTAAACGGACAAACGTTTTTAAAACGAATGTCAGCGATAGTCCTGTGAAACTATTTGTGTCCTATATTGTCAAGTTAGCCGACAAGTTCAAAAAAATGACTGTGTATATTCTCGCCCATAACGGGGCAAAGTTTGACACGCAGTTCCTTTAAGGAGTTGCTTGAACACGAATCCTCTGAGATATTTACAGGTGATCCATTGAAAAGAGGCAACAAATTAATACAGATGCAGATAAGAGGCAATGTACAATTTAAAGATACTTTATTATTCACACCTTGTAAATTAGCAAAGCTACCCAAGGTGATGGGAGTAGCAGCTGAAGTTTCCAAAGGATACTTCCCATACACTTTCCTCACCAGCGAGACTTTAAACTACGTAGGCCCACCACCCCCCAAACATTATTTTGACTGCATGGATGAACGTGAAGACTTTGATCGATACTACGACAGTTTTAATGAAAGTAACCCTTATAATATAGCTGATGAATGTGAGCGTTATTGCGTGAATGATGTGCGCGTGCTTAGAGTATGTTTTCCAGGCCTTTAGAAGGATTACATAGCCCGTTTCAAATGCGATCCACTGCAAGTCGCAACCACCATCGCATCATTATGTTTTACGGTGTTCAAGATAACTTCATGCCGAAAGACACCTTAGCCATTATTCACCGAAACAATCCCCGCAGTTACGGCACAAGGCTATTTACTGGCTCATACACCTACAGCAACAGACAGGTGTATACATAAAGCACGCCCGCAACACGGTGAAGTACCCATTAAGATTAATGGACGTGTTTTTTGGGTTGATGGGTTAAGTGAAAACCGTGTCACTGGTGTGAAGACTGTGTACTCCTTTAACGGTTGCTGGTGGCATGGAGCCCCCGTCCTGAGTGCGGAGTCACCGGAGATATCAACGGTAGGTCTCCTGCCGACTGTCTTGCATCGACCCGCCCCGCGATCAACTTATAGGATCACAGTTCACTCACAAAGTCTTGTGGGAGCATGAATATGATGCACGGATGGAGACAGACGAGGTGTACCGTGAGGAAATAAAAGCGATCAAGCGTTCAATGGTGCTGGATCCTCTCAAATGTGGTGATAGCTTGTTTGGAGGACGTACAAATCCTTTCAGACTATACTTCCCACCTACGGAGGGCGTGAAGCTCCATTACTACGATTTCTGTTCTTTACCCATACGTGATGAAGAGCAATCCGTACCCCGTGGCGCTCCTGAGAAAACTGGTGGGGCCTGCCTACCATCCATCAATGAATTTCAAAAAATTTGAATGATCGTTACTTTGGGATCTCTTTCGTAGACGTACTCCCCCCCACGCAATTTATGGATGCCGATCTTACCTGTCGTTATCGACGACAAGCTCATGTTTCCCTGTGCGTGAAGTGCGCGGAAGAGGATAACGGCGAATGTAACCATATACCCCCCAGCGTAAGATCAGAGGCGTATATACAAGTCCTGAGTTGGCCAGCCTTGCGCCATGGTTATAGAATACTGAAGATACATGAGGGGGAGGTTTCAGAAGCTACCCAACCTTTTCACACCATATATAAACACCTTTTTGAAGGATAAGGTTGAGGCATCAGGGTATCCGCGAGGAGTTGATACCGAAGATGAAAAGTCTGCCTATATTCAACGTTACCGCGACCGCGAAGGTATACAACTTGATCGTGTCCAAATTGTAAAGAATCCTGGCAAGCGCTTTAGTGCAAAGTTGTGTCTAAACAGTCTATGGGGAAAATTTGCGCAGAATACCGGCAGAGGGAGCATTCATTTGGCACAAAGTTATAGCGATGTCTGGATTATGCAATGCCCCCGATAAAGAGGTCATGGAGATCGTAAATGTAGGTAATACTTACGTAATAAAGTACAACAACACTGAATTTGCCACAGATACCTCAAGGGTTACAAAATACCTGTGGCCAGCTTCACAACAGCCTACGCCCGTATAAAACTTTGGGGTCTATTGCATTCTCTTGGGCGGAGAGTATTGTATATGCCGATACAGATAGCGTGATATTCACAGAGAGGGAGGGTGAATACATGCCCACTATTGGGGAGTTCCTCGGCGAGCTCACTGATGAGATCAAGGATGAGTATGGGGACAACGCATACGCCGACTCTTTTGCCTCAACAGGACCTAAGACTTATGGGGTACGGGTCAGGGTGGGGGATGAAATGAAATATATCGTGAAGGCAAGGGTATTACGCTCAACCATGCGAATCGGGAGGTTGTTAACTTTGATCGTTGAAGGATCTAGTATGTTTGGATGAACAACCTCACCAACTAATTTAGGCACCCACAATTTTCGGGCGCAGAAGCTGGGGGGCGTGAAGGAACTTAGGGGTACGATGGTGTGCCGTAACACCTATAGGAAACGTTACCAGTTACCTGGTACCTATGATACCGTACCCTTTGGATACCAATGATGCTTCTAACTCACACGTCTTGTATATAATCGTATCTATTTGTAAATATATATTATATATATATATATAATATATATATATATAATATATATATATATATATATAACTTGAATATCTCGTTTATTAAATCGTATTTGTAAATATATATAACTTGAATATCTCGTTTATTAAATAAATCATGTTTCAAATAGCGTTTCACTTCTCTCCTTTGTGTGTGTGTGTGTGTGTGTGTGTGTGTGTGTGTGTGTGTAGGTGAAAGTTCTAAGCTCCGACCACTGTAAGACCGTGAGTCATGCTACTATCTGGGAATCCCTGCGTGGTCAGTCGACCGCAGTAAGCCCGAGAGATCAGACGTGTATTCAGATCAGACGTGTATTCAAATGGCTACCTTTAATATTGCTTGTACAACGTTTACGAAATGGTATTCAGTAAAGTGCCAGGATGTGGTGGATACCGAAAAACTTCCTATTCATCCCTCCTATGCCTCTTTTAAAAACACATTGGATTGTGCGAAGTTCCAAGATGTACAAATACTCTACGGATGTTCTGGTGAGACCGTTGAAGGCTTTCGTTGCACAGACGATGTGCTGAAGTATACTGCAGAGCTAAACTTTATAAAGTCTCACATACACCGTGAAGTAAAAGAAACAACGCGTGCAGAAGAGAGAGAAGCAGCAGGTATGGATAATGAGTCTTGCTGATGGGTGGTGTGACAAGCGGTATTACGTCATGCTACACCATGTCGATTACTCATACCCTACGACTGGAAATGTGAATCTCGTGATCATGGACAATCTTAAGTATTTTTATCACTATATTAACGTATATCATGATGAGGTTCGTAGTGAGGTTGTGGCTAGTGCCCTGCGTGAATTTTTAACAGAGTTTAGAGACGAGTATCGTTTGATGGGCAGAAAGGAAAAATATGAACATATGTTCCTCTCAAATAGTGCGCCGGAGTGTGGAGTTGTTTAGTAAAATGTTCCTAGTTCTTATCCAAAATGTCTGGTGCGTAGGCTGGTAGTGATATTCTTGTACCGGCACAACAATTCGACTCGCGGAACAAGCCCATTCACGTATCATCGAGTCAGCCGCCCGTCGAACCATTCCTGCCTACCTGCGTGCCTCACACGGCTCATAGTTATCTCAGAGCTTGAGCCGAGTGGATGTGCGCTCTTCGAATACGATGGAACTTCCTTTGAGCAGCATTCTCAACGCCTCGTACGATGTGTCCGTGACGAAATCGTTGCGCGTGTTCAGGCGTAATTCCGGTACCATTAGCTATGTACTGGAAACGGAATGTAGACCGACAAACAAACGGGTTTATTTAAGTATCGAGGAGATGAATAGAATCTTTGTGATAGTTGAGAAGTGGAGTGAAGATCGTTATAAAATACCTGCTAACGTACTGTAGGTACAAGAAGAGAGCAGATTAGTGACGCACCCTCATACGCCGTTGTATGTACGTTGTGTATAAATAACGATCGGCCGTGCATTGATATAAGGCTGATGTGGAAGAATGCTTCTGATAATAACGCTCTTATTCCTACGCGAAACCGTTTCATCCTCGACAGAATGTTTGAAATCGTCGGATTCCGTAAACTGAAACCTATATTAGACGCGCGTGTTACGGATATGTTTTATTTTGATACAGTACTTGAATACGCATACACTGCTCTGCTCGATGGGTTTACCGAGTGTAGGGCTGGTGAGAATGGTCTAGTGCTGGATGTTTATTTAAAAAGTTTAGACTCTTTGAAATACCATGAACTTTGGTACAAAGCAATTGATCGGTACAAGGCTGAGCTCACCTACACCGTTCACCCTGAAGAACTATTTCTTTATATAACGCGCAGTTGTCGTAACGATTTAGAAGATTATTTCAATTGCCGCTATGTTGAGTGAGTTCACGATTGAAAAGCTCGAGTCGGTAGAAATAAACCCTCGATTGGAAAAGCGTTCTTATAAACTTGTGTTTAATAATGTAGCTAACGATGAACTCTTTGTGCGTGCTTTTGATTGTATTCTAGACGTGTTTAAAGATGACTTACCAACCGGTTGTAAAGTGGGAACAAAAATAGTACTGAACGATATGAAAGCCCTTCATATCGAATACAGGTTTCCCTATACTTTAAGCGGTGAAATATTATTAAGCCGCATATACTGCGTAATGCAGAGCAATAATGATGTAATTGTAAACTCGATTAAAACCGAGTTTAGTATTTTCAAAAAAAAGTGAATTGTATATATATTTTGCTTGACATTTCTCCTGTACTGATTATACGCATATTTCTATTGATTTGTGTTTATATATATATATATACAGTATAACTTCATTATAAGCAAATTCAATATAAGCAAATTATTCAGTATAAGCAAGAAATTTCCCGATCCCAAAGAAATTTACTAAGTAAAAATTTGATATAAGCAAACATCCCATATAAGCAAGTGTGCGTAGATAAAAAAATTCGGAAAAATCCACATGCGTGCGACACACGTGTGCATAAGCAATTATAAGTTTCAGATTCAGCCGCTAGATGGCGTTTGAACACAACAGTTAGTTTTTGCTTTGAATTAGTTTACTGCAGTGTCCCGTTTGAGTTGTGTCGCTACACAATGTGAATTTATTTTCCGATTCTATGTTAGAATTTAGCCTCTCTGGATCAGTTTTGTGTACTCAATCATCGTTCGTTAGATATTATTAATGGCTTCTAAACGGAACAATTTTTCTCTAGAGTTTAAACTTGATGTCATCAAGGCTGTAAACAATGGTGAAAAGAGAGCCTATGTGGCTCAAAAATTTAAAATTAACCAGTGCCTTATAACCCGATGGATGAAGAATGAGGACGAGTTAAACCAGTTTCGAATACAAAATGGAAATTTGCTTCGTAAGAGGAAGAGAGAAGGTGTTCTACCAGATTTGGAGCACGAGCTTTATGAGTGGTTTGTTGTCATGAGAGAGAAGAAAGCTGAAATTTCCGGAGCAATTTTGATCGAGAAAGCTAAGTCACTAGCAGAAGAACTTTATGGGGGTTTTGATGACATCGCTTTTTCTCAAGGCTGGCTTCAAAAATTTCAAAAAAGATTCAACATTGTTTTCAAGCGTGAACACGGAGAAAAAGCGGATGCCGATTCTAGTGCCGCAAACAATTGGCAGAAAAATGTTTTACCTGAACTCTTAGAACGCTATTCAAAGGATTCAATTTTTAACGCCGATGAAACGGGCTTGTATTACAGAGCTACCCCAGATGGCACATTAGCCAAAAAGGGTGAAGAAGTCAGTGGTGGTAAGAAGAAAAAGGAAAGATTAACTGTTCTGGTAGCTGCGAACATGACAGGAACTGAAAAATTACCCCTGCTAGTGATCGGAAAAAGTAAAAATCCCAGATGTTTTAAAAACAAGAATAACAGTCTTCCCGTTCAATACGAGGCAAATTCGAATGCCTGGATGACAAAGATTTTATTCACTGATTGCCTGATGAAATTGGATGAGAAAATGAGACGCAACAAAAGAAAAATTTTGCTGTTGCTCGATCAATGTCCCGCACACCCAAAAGTGAATGTGACAACAAACGTAGAAATCCTGTACCTACCAGCTAATACGACATCTCTAATCCAGCCGATGGATGCTGGAATCATTCGTTGCCTCAAAGCGCACTATCGCAAAAAGTTGATGAAAGAGCTAGTGGCACGACTGGATTCTGGGCAAGATGATACTATGGAAAGTGGAGTAAAGTCCGTGACGGTTTTAGATGCCCTTTTTATGCTTAAAGGTGCTTGGGCTAATGTAGCCCCAACCAGCATTAAAAACTGCTTCAAAAAATGTTTTCCTACTCTCCAAACTGCAATAAGTCATGAATGTGAAGTTGAAACTGTTGAGGAGGTTATCACCAGTTTGAATGAAGATTTTATTCAATGTGATAGAAACTTAGAATGTTTCTCAGAAGGTTCTGAAATCTCTGAAAACGAAGAACACGACCATGAAGTTGAAGAGACTTGTACGACAACCCCATTACAAGCCTTAAACATGTTAGATGAAATAAAAAAAGTTTTAGAAACCAATGATCTAAGCACTCTGGAATTAAAAGAAACCCAGAAAGAACTCCAAAATTTTATCATTCACAAAACTGCTAAAAAACAAACCACTATTCGTGATTATTTTAATTAACATAGGTGCTAACAATTTATGTACTGTACTTGTATAATTCTATACCTATGTACTGTATTTTCTTATTGTGATATGTTCTAATTTTCATGAAATTTTTAAATAAATGTTCTAATTTTAATGTAATTTTTAAATAAATTGTACAATTTTATACATTTGTGTTTTTTTACTTTTATTACATTCATACAGTTAGTAGGTCTTTTTATCTTTCAATAACTTGTTGTACTATATGGCGTACATGCAGACATTCTGGACGTATTCTATATAAGCAAATTATCCCCTATAAGCAAATTTTTTCTTGGTCCCAAAAACTTGCTTATATCGAAGTTCGACTGTTATATATATATATATATATATATATATATATATATATATATATATATATTGCGTGATATTTCTCCTGTACTGTTATGTACATATTTCTATTGAAGTGTATATTTATTTGAAATGTATATTTTATTTTATATATCACCATAATTGTGTGTGTGTGTGTGTGTATATTTCTCCTGTACTGTTATGTACATATTTCTATTGAAGTGTATATTTATTTGAAATGTATATTTTATTTTATATATATATCCATAATTGTGTGTATATATTTCTGTTATACGCATATTCCTCAAATGTATATTTATTTTCTATATATTTATAATAAAAAGAATGATGCAATGTTGTTTATTGTTATGCCTTCTACTACCGGTATTCGAAATATAATAATGTATACAACAGTATTGCGGTATCTGGCAATATTTAAGCCTTCTAAGCCAACTGGCTGATTAGGAGTCTATAATAGTGTATACAATGGTATCTGGCAACTCTGTCTTCGATTAAATGAATACATGGCGCTATCTGGCAACTCATTTACAGCCAACTGGCTGATTAGGCGTATATAATAATAATGTATACAATAATACTGCTAAAAAGAGGTATCTGACAACCATTTACAACCAACTGGCTGATTAGGAGTCTATAATAATGTATACAATGGTATCGCGGTATCTGGCAACTCAAGCCATTTACGCCAACTGGCTGATTAGGAGCCTATAAAACAACGCCAACTCGGCTGAAGTCTTAATGTGCACTTGGCTCCTGCCAGGTGAACACCTCTCCACCTTTCTCTCCTCCTCCTTTCTCTTGGGGGATAACGCCGCCTCCAAGTTTCCCCCACCCCCCTTTGCAACAACCCATTTGCAACAACCCCACCCCTTTTGCAACATTACATAATACCCTGCAACATTCTTGCACTCTCCCATTTTTAGGCTATACTACTAGCGTTACATTTTCAGATTTAGTAAAATGATTTTGCAGTATTTCCCAACGGTGAGTGGAGGCAGTGAAGAACACGTAAAGATTTTGGAGAAATGTGAAAAAATCAATGGCTTCCTTACGGCAATTTGCTGCACACTGTCCAATCAAATTTAATGAGTGTGCAGAGCAGGGTACATGAACTGCTACTGGGGACGCTTCTTTTATTCTGGCTTGCAAGCCAGATTAAGTCGCTGACATGTTGGGAGCGTTATCATACGACTGTCCTCTGCAGTTTGCAATGTCGAGATCATACATTTTTAATATGCTGGAAACTGAGTTGAAAAGCTGCTCTGATTTGTGGCCTACGCTGAGAAGGAATGCCAAAAATCGCTCTACGGGATGTCCATCTTCTTTTACGTATCTCAGAATAACTGCAAGTTCATCGACATGTGATATGTCTGGGGTGGAGTTCACAATAATGGAATAGTACTTCGCACATTTCACTTCCTCAGTTATTTGTTTGGTAACTTTGTCAGCCATTAGTTTGATGAATTGCTCACATGTAAACGAAGACAAGTGTAAGGTATGACCTTTTCCTGGATTTTTGCAATATGTTCCGCCAGAAAAGGGTTAAATTCAGCAATAAGTTCCAAAGCCATTATAAAGTTTCCATTGTGGACAGAACCAAATTTCTCAATGTGGCCCCTAAAAGGTAAACCATGAGATGCCAGTGACCGGACCACTGCAACAACTCGTTGTAAAACATTCCTCCAATACTTCTTCTCCTCATCAATTTAATAGAAAAGTTGTCTGTCAATTCTTCCGAGAGTTGAACTTCTCATTTTCATAGCTAACACACATGACTTATGTTCAGAGGAATTTTCATAGCTTGTTAATGCGGCACTGCCATGCTTCCAGTCATCAAATCCTTCCTTACCAATTTTAGTAGTTCCACCAAATAACTGACATGGAACACAGAAAATTGAGCCTGTGCTCTCTGAATACATTAAATATGTTCTCTTCACCTTCTCTCCGTTGACAAGCTGTGTTTCAAATAAGGTTTTACAAAAATATCTGAATCGTTCACCAAAACGTCTCTTTGATTGAGAAAAGTTCATGTTTTCTAGGTCCTGATTTATGCCATGCTCTGACACATAATGACGTGTAGCATCATTAACTTCCCATAATGCTCGGTCTTGTCCAATGGAAGTATTGTTGGAGGTAGTTGTGATGCTACCTACATCACAAGACTTAGTATAGGGTAGTCAGGATTCTTGAACTTCTCTACCAGATAATCTAAAATTACTAGGACCTTCATTAACATTTTGATCTTCTTCTTGGAAACTCCTAATCTCGGTACATTCTAATTCTTTTAAAAGAACATTCGGATTTGTTGCAACATTTTTGCTCTTTACATCAGATTTCTTGAAGAAAGTATCAATTTTCGCAGTTTTGTCAATGACATCTCGTTGTTTTTCAGCTTTCCCCAGAGCTCTCTTCTTATACTCTGAGCCGCTTAGTCTTTTTCTCCCATCACTCATCTGAAAAAACAAATACATCTGAAATTAATTAAAAATATAAATAATATATTTTAAAATAGAAATATATTATTAAAATTAATAAAATATATTATAATTATATATTTAAAAAAAATAGCTCTGCCAGGCTGAGTAGGTCTGTAACAGGTAACTACATATAGGCAGTTAAGTTATGATAACATAAAAAATTTAAAATTGTCTTAAAAACTGCCTTCTCTTACCTTGTATAAATACCATTACTGTACTAAACTGAGATAAGCACAATCTTGTCTTTAAATTTTAAATTTGTCCAGTTTCAAAGTTCAAAGTTGCAAAATAGAAAAAATATAAATTCAATTTTATAGAGAAAACCTTAAACAAGATAATTAGCCAATTTTTGGCTTGATACTCTGTAAAGTGTAAACAATAAATCTGAAATAAAATAAAAATAATTAGCTTTAAAATAAAGATATTATTAAAATTAATAAAATATATTAAGGCCAAGGACCAACTTTGAAATCGACTTCGTTCAAACGTAAGATTTTTTTTTAAGTGGTACTAACTTTTCTCAATTTTTTAGCTAAAAAAATACCAGAAATTTTGAATTTTTTCCCTATCTACAGTAAAAAGTGCTTTCTTGTTACGACTTTTCCTCCAGAATTTTACTGCCCTCAAAATTTTGCCGCCCCCTAAAATTTTCCGCCCTGGGCCATGGCCCATTTGGCCCATATGTAAATACGCGCCTGACACTTATTTTTAGCAACTGGCAACAATACAACTGACAAAATGGACTGTGGCAAGTACCCATGTACAGTGACGTGCACAGACTTTCAGAAGGGCAGGGGCTCAGTTGAAAAAAGGGCACTCCCCTAACATTTTTAAAAATGAAATCCGCAATGCCATATAGGCTATATATATGTATACACACACAAAGAAAAATTTTAAAATTGTATGTGGTAAATATTCTTAAATTCCATTAAATTCAATGCATTATTTTTGTATATAAAGCTGATTAAAGAAAATAAATGAAAATTTGTTGTAAAAAGGCATGTTTTTACTGCAAGATTTTCAAAAGATATTGAAATATTGGAGTGTATTTACAATTATTATTCAATTTTACTTATATTGACTTTTAGCTTGCTCATCATATAAATTACAGTATTCTGCTGTATATACATTTAAATATGGAATAATATGAAACTATAAATTAAAGATTTATAGAAATATACTGTGGGCTATTTAATATGATGGCCACAGCTCTTAAGTAGCAATAGAAAAATATTGATTCTTATCAGGAAAATACAAAAGCAAAAATTATAAACAGTAAACAAACAGTAAACAATACACCCACATACCCGAGAGACGCAATCAACAGTGAACAGCTGCAGTCAGTGTTACCACTAGGGACGCCCTCCCTGATTGACAAAATAATAGTAACGGTATGTTAAGTTTATTATTCTAATAAAAAAATCATAGATCAAAGTAATTCCAGTTTTGAAAATCTGTTGAAGTAGCAGTAACTAAATAAAAATATAACTAATTAATTCAAATTTATGTCGAATCAATATATTTATGAATTTTGACTAAAAGGGCACTTTTGATATGAAGAAGAAAAAGGGCAGGGGCTCAAGCACCCCAAGCCCCCCCCCCTGTGCACGTGCCTGCGGGCCATGTATCATACAGCTTGTGAAACACATTGCAAGCATAGGTATTATACGAGGGCTACAACATTTTAAATGTTCTGCTTGTATGCCATCTAGGCCACAACTTTTGTTACAGTATCATCTAACTTATGAATAGCCTGCCCTGCCAGATTTCTGAATCATTAATTAGTAGCTCCTCAGAGCGTTCTACATTTAGGCATATATTTAGTCTCCCCCCCCCCAAACAATTAAATAGGGTTTCATAATGATTTTTCCACAGTTCTGCAATGTTTTTTGCACCATGTACACCCTCTATTACATTTGGCAAGGTAAGATTACTATTATTAATTTTATTAACCTCCTTCCAGAATTTCCAACTGGAAGTATTGTTACTGCCTAATCTTCTTTGCTAGATATTCTCTTCGAAGATTCTCTTCATTTTTCCTTATAAATATAAGAGCACCCTTGAATCTAGCACGAGTTCTATTTTTCAGTTGGAAGAGTTCCCCCTGCCTAGGTTTCCCCATAGCAACCCATTCCACGAATACAGTGTGTGTATATATATATATATATATATATATGTAGTATACAAAGGTGGGCAGGACCGAGTTCCAAAAGGACCGAACTCCAGGAACTCGGTCATTTTTAAGGACCGTGAGCGGGAAAGTCGGTCCTTTCCTCAGTGAGGACCGAAATGAGGAGCGACGGTCCATTTTTAAGCAATTCCGGACGGTCTTTTTTAGTGATTTTAGTGTGTTTAGTGATTATTTGAAGTTCTAAAGAAGATGGATCGTTTCCTCCAGAAGACTCAGAAAGAGACTGAGACTGAACTGAAACTTGTTTCAACACCTGGAGGAGACGAAGAATCTACTGATGTTAGTGCTTCAACTTCAAGTCAAGCAACTGGAGCTCCTAGCGGAAGAACTGAACCCGGCAATCCCTGGCCGTACCTGGACAAATACTTTGAATACCTGGGCCCCAAGGGTGAGCAGAACCTGGAGTACAAGTGCTTGCTGTGTTCATCAAGTTTAACACGCCTATCCCATCCAGTGCCGCCGTGGAGAGGCTCTTCTCTTTGGGGAAGGACGTCCTCAAGCCGAAAAGGTCAGGGCTCAGTGACAGCCATTTTGAAATGCTAGTCTTCTTGAAGGGAAACTCAAGCATTTAACTTAATAACTTTTTTTCATCATTTATGTATTGTATTAATTATAATTTACGTTAATAAAATTAAAGATTTCCGGTGTCTTTAATTTCATTTTTCATTTTAATCAAATTTTTCACTTATATTATATATAAGGACCGAGGACCGAGTCGTTCCTAGGTCCTATCTTCAGAAAGGACCGTGACCGGGACCGTCGGTCCAGTTTGAGGCAAGGACCGGGACCGGGACCGTCGGTCCTTTTTGAGGCCCGGGTGCCCACCTTTGTATATATATATATATATATATATTCCCCCCCCCCCTCTGAATCCAGTTGGTCTTCAAAACTTGGATTCACCACTCTAGTGAAGTCAATACCCGTAGTTATGACCGAGTAAATGTTACACGTCCTACAGGTAGGTCTGGAAGGTTTGGGGTTTTGAAGGAATCCAATCTGTTTGCAAGGAATGCATGTGTCTAAAAGTTTGTTTACTTTCTGTGGTGTATTTTATGGTGTGTGTGTGTCTGTTGATGAAATCTGTTGAGTGATTCTTCCTTAAAAGAAGAATTGGATGCTTGGAGTTGTATGTATATGCTGTATTTATATGTGTAAATGTATATTTTTTTGTTGGGTTTTATTTATGAGTTTTGTGTTAGGTTAACCAATTTGGCTGAGCAAAGATCCTCAAATATTGCATTTGAGACTCTAATATCCAGAGATGCGCAGTATCGTGATACATGTATCGGCGTTACGTATCGAGCGACACTTTTGTATCGGTAATGGTATCACCTTAGCTACATGATCGGTATCGGTATCGCTAGTCATTTTTCTTAAATGTATCGAAAAAATCGATTCATCGCTACACCGATACATTCATGCAAATAACTGAAAGTAATAGTAAGTAAAATTGTTAAAAGTTGTACTATATAACTCGCAAATTTTCTGAACTTCTGTTGTTTTCAAATAATATGGTTTTAAGTTATAATGTTGAAGGGATCTGATATTTACAATTATATCATACATATCAATGATATCATGTTAATAATATTTTTCGCGCCGCGCATCCACAGAAATATTTCTCTTTCCAAAGCTATTAAAAGAATTTACTAAAACAATTCCTGTATTTCAAATAAACAAATTTTTATGTTTTTATAACAAATTTAGCTTACTTTGAGGTCTCACACAATTTACATACGGCAAGCAAATAAACTCAAGCAGTCCGAATCGACCCAATATAAATTAGTCTTTAATAATATTTTTCGACTTTGAACCTTAAAATTATTATTTTCTACCTTAAAATTACAAATCTACCTTAAAATTATAAAGCGACCTTAAAATTATACACATATGATAGTCATGTGTAGCTTGAAACCCTTATCCAGTCAAAGAATAACGTAAAAACTGTCTACTAAATACTGGAAAATTTTGTTACTTATTTAATGTTTTACAATTCGCTACTACTGTATATACATATATATACCTAGAAATGCGTTACATACATATACGATCCAACCTTTTAGACCTACCGTATAAAAATGCATGTCAATTTAATTACAACTCAAATAATTTAACTCTATATATACTTCATTTACTAATCATTATTATCACACTTATTATTAATGCCGAAAACATAAACACCAAACAATTTTTAAAGACAAAATAGGCAGGCTGTATAAAAAGCAATAAAAGTTGAAGAGAAAAAAAAAAGAAATCAGCCATCGGACAGGATTTCTAAATTTTAAATAAGTCTCTCTCCACGACTCAAGAAAACAAAATCTGAAGAAAACGGAATGAGCACGGGCGCTATGAGAAGAAAAATACGACTCAAGAATTTGAATCAAACTGAGTCAAACGGTTAAAACAGAGTTTGACTCCATGAAAATTTCGAAAATGCCGCGCGACATTTTGAATTATAGATACAACGAATTTTTAAGGAATGAGAATCGGAATTTGCTTGCAAATGAGGTACACAATGCATTTTACTGTTTAATTTACCGAAACAGAATATCTACTAATTTTATAAATACTATAAAACGGGTAGGACTGTAATTTAACCGAAATATAAGTTCGTACAGAAGACGTGGGAATGCCATTATTTTAATTTAATAGGGACCACCGCTCGCCACCAAAAATGTCGCCATTTATTTATTAACGGCCTATTTTTAATAATGGAGTGCGTGGGTTCGTATTATTAAATTGATAACAATTTAATAAGATTAGCTGCTACCAGAAATGTAGTGATTCCTCTTGAAAATACAATTCATTATTTACTTTACTTTATTCAATTTCTTTTATCATTGCTCTTTCTTCTCTTTACACTCGCTTCACTGTACTTTATAAACGCGGACAAACGCTAACCATTGCTGGCATGACGATTTCGAATAAAGGAAAGAGACCGGGGAATAAATTACACACTTTTATTTAATATTTACTGACTTTTTATTTATACCGAAACAATTTAGACAAATGGGGTAATGCGAGGGCGGAATTAGCGTTAACGTTTAACCGCGGAGAGACACACATTTAATATTTTAAATAAACAATAACATACTAAATACGAAAAACACCCAATCGGGGAAAACACCCGTCCAAGACTGGCTTGAGTATTTCACTTCACCCAGCCTCCAGCTTGGGCACATCTTAGATGTTGGCAATTTGTATTTTTATATTTTTAATTTCAACAAAACATTATCAATTTCTTATTTACATACAAACCATAATTAAATTTCTTATTTAACATTATATTTCTTCTTTATTAAACAAAACACTATTAAATTCTTATAAACAAAACACTTCATTCTTATTAGACATTATCATCTTATCTTTATTGAAAACCATACACTACACTATACTGTTTTCAAACAGTTACAAATGTCTTACCAATTAAAAGAACTATCCAGTCCCGCTCCCGTAGCCAAGACTTCGGTTGGGGGGAGGGTGTCGAAATTGTAGAAAGGCGGACCTTTTGGTGCAATGACCTCGTCACTGCGGAGGGGGTTTAGAGTAGTTTAGAGAAGTTTGTGAAGTTTTAAAAGAAAATGTAAAAAAATGTAAGTATTTATTTATTAAATTATATTATATATAATAATATCACATCATAAGTTATAGCTATGGTTACAGAAGTGGACCTTTCCTGTCAAGGGGGGGGCGAACGGGGGAGGCGTCGTTCGCTCCCGCTGGCTACGGGCCTGCTATCAGAATAAGATGAAGATAAAAATAGTGATATAGTTGCATCAGCATTAAGGGCACCTATGAAAACCACTGTAACTACAAATTTGGAAGTACAATGTATACAGATAAAGACTCAAAATAGAATTTGAATAAAATAAAATAACCATGATCTATTTACAAAAACAAAATTTGTTTTCAGAAGCATACACATCATTCAAATAGGGCACTTGCAGGAAATTGAAAGGGGTGTCCGGACGTCGCCGACCCCCACCCCCCCTAGATCCGCCTTTGTAAACCAGCTAAAAATTAACCTATGGGATTGTCAGATAAGGATGAAGAGTATCGGCAAACTCAAGAAAAAGAGCCTCACTTGATAACTCAACTTGAGCTTAATGATCTGGTTCGAGATTCAAATTTATCGAAAAATCAAACAGAACTGTTAGGACCCAGATTACAAGGATGGAACTTGTTTGCAAACGATACCAGCATATCCATTTTTCGCAAACACCAAAAAATATATCAAAATTCTTTTGTATGACTGGTGATCTTTCTTTTTGTAAATGCATTAATAGTTTGATGATGGACTTAGGACACCAGCATAAACCTTTAGAATGGCGACATTTCATCGATTCGTCAAAACTTAGTTTGAAGGCTTTCCTGTTGCATGTTGGAAATATCTATGCTTCAGTTCCTATTGGACATGCTGTCCAAATGAAAGAGTCGTATGAAAATGTGAAATTTCTACTGAATAAAATAAATTACAAACGATACAACTGGCATATCTGTGGTGATTTCAGTTATTGGGTTGCTGCTTGGTTTACAGCTTGGGTATACAAAATATTACTGTTTTCTTTGTGAATGGGACAGCAGAGCAAATAATTCTCATTATACTGTTAAGAACTGGCCACCTCGTCAGTCTTTCACTCCTGGACAAAAAAATGTTGCGTTGCATAAATGGGTGGATCCTGATAAAGTTTACTTGCTACCTTTATACATCAAACTACAGTAGAATTTATCAAAATTTTTGTTAAGGCAGAGAGTAGAGGGATTCCAGTACTGTACTTGAGGCAAAAAATTAATCTGATTAGTGATGCCAAATAAAAGAAGGAATTTTCGTTCGTCCACAAATAATTGAGTTAATGAAAGATGGTGCCTTTGATGAAGTTCTGAATGAATCTGAAAAAACAACTTGGAATGCTTTTAGAGTAGTGACCCAGATTTTTTTAGGCAACAAAAAATCGCCTAACTATACAAAGTTGCTTGATGAATTTCTCCAAGCTTACAGATCACTGGGATGTAACATGAATTTCCAAATTAATTTTTTTCATTCGCACTTGAATTTTTTCCCCGCCAAACCTGGGAGATGTCAGCGATGAAGATGGAGAGTGGTTTCATCAGGACATTTCTACGATACCAGGGCAAGTGGAGTCCAAACATGCTGGCTAATTATTGCTAGACGCTAATAAGGGAAGCCTAGGATGTCACTTACAAGCAAAAATCAAGAAAAACATTTTAAGTAAGTAAAAACCGATTTTAATATTGTCCCTGTGTATAGATTATTCTATTATTTTCGAATATAAAAAAGTAATTTTCTCACAAACCTGACGTGATACCAAAATTTCGTAATCATTTTCGTAGTCAATGTACAAAAATCTATAGGAATCACCAGCTTTCATTTGAGGAAAAAAAAGGAAAAGTTCAAATTTGTTAAACAGTAAATATTTGAAATTTCGTTTAGTTTATGTATTACTAGCTGGGATATTTCCCGGAAATTTAAGAAAAAGACACCAAGTTTGAATATCACAGATAACTGAATTGAATGGCCGGTTAATAATTCAGATAATTGAATGCCGGTTAGGTCAACTGTACGCCCTTGACGATTGGTTAAGTTAAGTCGTGGTATTTTCGTTAAAACTAACGAAAATGTCACGAATTAACTTACCTAATCGTCAAAGGCGTACAGTTGACCTAACTGAGCATTCAATAATTTTCCGATAGGTTTCGATTAATTTTAAGGGGACTAGTATGTTTCATGGACTGCTCTCGATTTTCCTACAAAATTGCAAACAAGGGCAGTCGATGACCCTGATTTTGTTTCTGCAATCGGTTTTCTTGAGAAATTATAAAGAAAAATGTTACTGGATATTGAATAAATTTATTTACTGAAACGACGCAATAGCGGCGGCAATACACTCTAACATCTTTTTGAATAAGTCCGAGCTAGTGTGGCGCTTACGCCATACAAATTCACAAAAGTACGAGTCAAGTTGGTCGCGATCTGTTCCGCATCGCAGTTTGTTCGATTGTTTCAATGAATTCCACAAGCTTTCCACCTGCTGAGTGTGAGCTCCGGTAGATGGGTCAATAAAGTTCATGCTGTGGTTAACAGTGTAATGCGAATAGGTTAGGTTAGGTTAGGTTTGGTTTCTCAAGAAAACCGATTGCAGAAACAAAATCAGGGTCATCGACTGCCCTTGTTTGCAATTTCGTAGGAAAATCGAGAGCAGTCCATGAAACATACTAGGTCCATTTTAAGCAACTTTTACCTAATAATTTTTTCTCTCGAGGAGCCGTTTCTGTGTTTTAGGGTAGGACAGACATTGCCCTAAATAAGAACTTATCCAAATACATTCCATAAAATTTGTATTGAAATAATATAATTACAAACAGAGTTATAGCTGTCTAAACCGAAGGTTCAAAACAATGGCTTTCCGCATGAAAACATCAATTTTCACTGAAAACAAAAAGATACTATTAAGACTTATGTACGATATGACCATCATTTTCATCAATCACTGTTATCACAGTGGTATTTGTGGTATGTTGTGGTATTTCTTCCCAGCATTCTTCAATGCGATCGCGTAGTTCCGCCAAGTTGTCAAATAGTTTGCAGAAAAACGTGTCCTGTTTGAAGAGCCACTGTTCTGGAAATATGATGATTAGGGATCTAAAACTTTTACAGTTAAATAAGAACATATAAGAACAAATAATTTCCATAAAATTTATATTCAAATAATAAAATTATTATTAACAGATTTACAACTGTTTAAATGACACAATGAAATTTTGCGAATGCGTGCTCCTTTCACTTTCAAATGTAACGTCAAATGAGTTTTTAAACTAGTTCCAGTTACAATTACTCAGCAGGAAAATGTAACTAGTTAAGTCACAGTAATATATATCTGTATATATGTTAGTCAATATATAAAATTAGGCAATGTGTCAAATTGGTGATACATACAAAACGTAACGTAACCTAACCTTTCTGATAATGCTGCCTATGCATGCTCATTGGTATTTCCCAATATGTTGCCTTGGCTAGGTCAGGTTAGTTTAGGTTTAATTAGGTATTAAGTAAATTGAGTATTTGACACATTGGTTAAAATTTCAGTAAATTTATAAATTGCCTAATTTTAAACATTGACTGTAACATATACATTACGGTATTTTATATACAATTTTAAGGTTAAATATTTCTTAATTTGAAGGACACTGAAAATATATCTATTCTAGCATTCGTTCATTGGAATACTTAATAAGATAAATAAATGAATAAGTAAAATTTTAAAAACTCAAAATTATTTGTATTCATCTTAAACTGTCGACAGATAGGGAGAGATCAATTTTTATTTTTTGGGGATTATTTATTTTTTCTGGTTCTTAAAATATGCTATCACTTACGAACAGCTTAGAAATAGAAGAAAAATCATGTATTTTACTCGATAACCCCCTGTACATGTGGTTTGAAAGTTTATTGAATATCATAATATTTATTCTAAGAGTAAATTTCAGTTTATTTAAACAGATCTTGTTAAAAAACATGAAATATGATTGAAAAAGTTAGAAATAGTACAGTGCTGGGCACTTGCGCAAACACTTGCGCAAAACGCAAATTGCGCAATTGCGCAAGTGTGATTTCGGTTGCGCATTTGCGTTTGCGCCAATTCTTGCGCAAACTTGCGCATTTGCGTTTGCGCAAGTACTTGCGCAAACGCAAACTTGTGCGCAAACGTGAAAAAAAAACAAATATTAAAAATAGTGGATTTAGCTCATAAACACGTGACTGCCAGACAGGTGGCGCCGCCAGACAGCAGTGAGCACTCAGTATACCAACAACGCTAGTGAAACACGTTTGTTTGATTAGTTGATTTTAATTTTATTTCAGAGTTCAAACTACTAACTACTCTAGTAACTTCTAGAAACTTCATAAGTCATAACTACTGTCTATAACTAGTGAACCATGGACAGCCTCAGACACCAGTCTCTGTCCAGCCCCACCTCTGCCCCCAGCCCGGCCGGCAGCGTGACCAGCCATGGCTCAGAGCCTCACCAGGAGGAAGTACAACACGGCCATCCCCAGCTCTGCAGCTGTGGAGAGGGTGTTCTCCCAGGGGTCTGACATCATGAAACCCAAGAGGTCCAGCCTGACCTCTGAGAACTTTGAGAGGTTTGTGTTCCTGAAGGGCAACATGGACCTGCTCACGATGGAGTTGGAGGAGGACTCTGAGGAGCTTTGAAGTGTTTTTTTTTGTAATATTGTAATTTCTTTTTTTTTTATTATTATTTATTTAACATTGTAATTTTGTATCTATTCTTTATTGATATATCTATGGATCGTGTGTCTTTTAATAAAGTCTTTTGATTTGATTTGATTTGATTTACTATAAGTTTAATTTTATACAGGGTGTCCCAAAAAAACCGCACCTATTTTTTTTTTGAAAACCCTGTATATATAAATAGTTTGCGTTTGCGTTTGCGCAAGCGCAAGCGCAAGTTTCGAGAAGTTTGCGCATTTGCGCTTGCGCAAGGTATGGGTTTAGGTTTGCGCATTTGCGCTTGCGCAAGTGAATTTTCGTTTACGCTGCCCAGCACTGGAAATAGACCTGTAATTGATTAATTCATTATAGAATATATTTGCTAGAAAATAATGGAAAATAATATATGTATATATTTTTATATCACCAAGACAAAACAAAAAATCATAAATTCAGACATAGCATAATATAAATGCCTCTAATTACCACACATTATTTAGCACATAAGTATATTTATAGCATTATCAAAATCTTTCATAGTCATTGTCATATTTGATGCAACTCTGTCTAGATAGATTTTCAAGTTAATTGCATCTAATACAGGGTGTACATAAAGTCAGGATCTATTTTTGTGAAATAATTATTTTTTTCTATTTTTCTTTTCAGAAGCCCTTAGAATGAATACAGAAGAGCGTGTGGCAATAGTAATTTGGCGAATCGAGGGAAAGAAATATAATGACATCAGAGAGAAGTTTAGAAGGAGATTTCATAAGCCGGGGCCGATAGACAAGACAATATGAAAATTGGTGAACAAATTTAAACGAACGGGATCTGTAAATGATGAAGCAAGATCAGGACGACCGTGTATGTCAGATCTTACCGTGAATGCAGTACGCGGAATTATCACTGAGGAGCCACGTACGTCCGTTCGTGCTGCATCACACAGACTCGGCCTCCCGACGTCATCTGTGCACAAAATTCTGAACGTTAATTTGCAGAAGAAAAGCTATCATTTGCAGGTTTTACATGATTTACATGAGGAAGATTTCCCTCGACGAAGTGCTGTGTGTGCTGATCTCGTACAACAAATCTGGAGTGATAATTTAATGGACAACATTCTCTTTAGTGATGAAGCCACTTTCCATACGTGTGGAAAAGTAAATCGCCATAACTGTCGAATTTGGGCAGATGAAAGACCGAATGATTTCGTCCAAAATTGGGAAAGAGACTCACCTAAAGTTAATGTCTGATTGGGTTTAACAAAATCTAAGGTTTATGGTCCTTTTTTCTTTGCTGAAGCTACAGTTACGGGGCTTATTTATCTAGACATGTTGCAGCAATTCCTTGAACCTCAGCTGATTGGGGATAGGATTGTTAGTACCGTCGTCTATCAACTTGATGGTGCTCCTTGTCACTATGCCAAAATTGTTCAGGATTATCTAAATGGACGTTTTCCAAATCGCTGGATCGGACGCGGAAGCAACAGACCTTGTGTCGCGAGATGACCAGATTTAACCCCTTTAGATTTCTTTGCATGGGGCTTTATCGAGTCGCACGTCTATCAGACGAAGATTACGAGTCTTGAAAACTTAGGTACTCTACCCATATGAATACTACAATACTAACCAAACCTTAAAAATCTATGTAACCAATATTGTTTGGCCAAACACAATAAAAAACTTCGTACATCTAACTACCTCTGGCGAGGCTCTAACTCTTGCAGAGGGCGCTCTGCAGACCATCATTATTATTTTCAAAATCATTGGTATTATAAAACCATAAACAGGATGTAGACCGGATGTTCTATAAGCAAGAGATGTATGACGTTTGCATGACGTCAGTTTCTATTCCTGTCAAGGCGGGCGACTTTTTTTTTCCTAGGTAATACTAGGAAAAAAAGTCGCGAACAGGGTAATCCAAAAATGGCAAATAATACAGGGTGAACCAAAAGATTTTTTTTTTTTTTTTTTTATTGTTTCATACCATACAGCTTAACATAAAATACAATTCGATTAACATATGTAAATGCATACTCATTTTTTTGAGATCCGTCAGGTGTATATTTACCAACATAAATATGACCTAATGGTTTAGCTAAATCATTGGTTGATATCTTAATTAAAGTATTAGGGAATTGGGCAGTTACTTGTTTACCTAAATCACACACCGGCTTCAGTCTACGATACATTCTAAACTCCTTAAAAGGTGAGAACCACTTTGTTCTGGGATGATTCATTACTTGCTCTGCACTATGTGAGGAATCTATATTAGGTTCAAACAAAACACAATGGGGAACAATTACATATGGAGATGGAGATATCCCTACATTAGGTCCCTCTAACCTTTCCCTAACATCTTTCTTACGACTTAATGAATCTTCATAATTAATAACATATCCAGACATATTCATTCCGGGAATACTATGAAAAGATACACCCGTTACTTGATAATAATTAAATTTTAAAATAGTTGATTTAGCATCCTTAGTTAAAAGATCCAAACTCAATGTATAATATCCATCTGCATTAACATCAAAAGTATTTTAGACAAATAAACAAATTTCATTGAAGCTGTAAATATCTTCTCCTTTGACCGCCATCTAACTTTCCTTCGAGGAACATACTTCCTTTTTCGAGGAACAAACTTCCTTCTTCTATACATCTTGACAAGTAAATAATACACGTCACTCCGATGCAATTCCAATGAAGAGAATGAAGTCTAAACAATTTATGGATCTATTTATAGATTCTCATTACGTCATGTTATGACACGAACCTATCCCCTTAGAATCAACATGATGGTGCTCCTTGTCACTATGCCAAAATTGTTCAGGATTATCTAAATGGACGTTTTCCAAATCGCTGGATCGGACGCGGAAGCAACAGACCTTGGCCAGCGAGATCACCAGATTTAACCCCTTTAGATTTCTTTGCATGGGGCTTTATCGAGTCGCACGTCTATCAGACGAAGATTACGAGTCTTGAAAACTTACGTACACGTATACGAACTGCTGCAGATAACATAACCCCGCAAATGCTCCAGAATGTGTTTAGAAATGCTGCGGAACGATTTGAGCTGTGCAGGGATACTGATGGGTGTCACGTCGAATCCTACTCTTAATTATTTAATAAATGTTACCACTTTATCATTTTATGATTGAATTTCATATAATTTCCAAGTGTTTCACAAAAATAGATCCTGACTTTATGTACACCCTGTATATATATATATATTATATATATATATATATATGTATGTATTTATTTATTTTTATTTATTTTTTTTTCTGTAACCTATATATAGGCCGTAACCTTTTATGTACTTCAGTGTTCCTGAGGATGTCATTAGACGAAAGCGCTTGAGCACCTTTTTGTGTTTCCTTTCCTTCGTGGTTTTATTCATCATATATATATATATATATATATATATATATATATATAATAAGGACGTTTCTTTAATGCGGATATATTGTAAGTTGACAGAAATGGCCTCTGAGGAAATGAATTCCCCAGAGGGTATGTGAAGGGTATGAAAGAGGCCTTGTAAAGGGATGTTCTGCAGCGTGGTACAGTATTTATGCCGAGAAAGCATGCGCGCTCCCAGAAACCCTGGTGGGTCTGGAATAGGTGAGGGAGGCGGGGGTGGGAGTATTGAACTAAGTTCCTCGGAGCATTTCTTATTAAAATATCTATAAAACACAGAGAGAGAGAGAGAGAGGAGAGAGAGAGAGAGACTTTGTACGTAGGTGAAGAGAGGGGAATTTATTAGCAATCGGTCTATTGTTAATAGTTTCTGTGGCTCTATTTTGAATGGAGTCTCGATGATTTAGGGACACCGCACCACACCCAGCCCAAATACGAGAGCAATATTCCATCTGGGAGCGTACGTGGCTTTTGTAAACGATGGCCATTTGCTCATCAGTGAAGTAACGCCTTGGCCCTATAGAGAGGGCCAAGGTTTTTGGATACGGTTTTAGCTATTGATTTAATGGTGGTCCAAAAGACCATTTAAAGGTGGTCCATGCGGTCCGAAAGAGGTTAGAATTCGGGTGAAGACCTAGTATCTCAATGCAGGGAGAAATGGGTACTGAGGAATTATTGAAAACTATATTAGAGGTCGGATGATTATGTCTATTACCAAATATATTTAGTTTTGGATAACCCGCAAATGCTCCAGAATGTGTTTAGAAATGCTGCGGAACGATTTGAGCTGTGCAGGGATACTGATGGGCGTCACGTCGAATCCTACTCTTAATTACTTAATAAATGTTACCACTTTATCATTTTATGATTGAATTCAATATAATTTCCAAGTGCTTCACAAAAATAGATCCTGACTTTATGTACACCCTGTATACTATTTCAGAAATGAAGCCTTATATATATATATATATATATATATATATATATATATATATATATATTAGTGATGGATCGAATAACCGCAACCGCAACCGCAACCGCACTACAACCGCACAAAAATTCACAACCGCAACCGTAACCGCAACCGCCGTTCCATAAGTGCGGTTGCGGTTGTAAAAGCTTAGTTAATTTTAATTGCCGCTTGAAAGGTGAAAATGCAGCAAAAATATTATTCTTGAAATTCACACTGCCTGTCATTAAGTTTGACATCAGTTTTTCAAATGAATAATAATCCATAACTTTCCAATGGGTGGAGGCTGGGGAAAGTGGTAGGTGGGATGAACAGTGCGATGGGTCCTCGTCCCTCATCCTGGTAACACACTTAGTGCAAAATATGGTTTTAATTAATTTGACCTATTCTTTCATAATAGCTATATAAGTTTAGAATATACTTCATTTAAATAGTATTTATTTAGTAAATACCTTATGTTGAACACAAGTTTTGCAACACACAAATAGCGGTAGCGGTGTATTGCAAAACTTGTGTTCAACATAAGGTATTTACTAAATAAATACTATTTAGTATATATTATGTACCAAGTGTGGCTAAATCGCACTATAGTGGCTAAATCCAGTTAATAATTACACATTTTTCCTAGTATATGATAACCGCAACCGCAACCGCGGTTGGAAAAAATTCGACAACCGCAAACACAACCGCAACCGCGGTTGTGAAAAACCGACCACTCGATCCATCACTAATATATATATATATATATATATATATATATATATATATATATATATATATATAACAGTTTTTTTGCGCACACCTACAGGTCGCTACAACTGGTGTAGAACAATGCGGTTTTCACCATTCGATGCGTCTTTTTATTGTGCACTGCCCATGCTAAAAAAAAATTCCCTAACATAATTCCTTCCCCCCTTTTAGGGGTACAGTTCTTCCCATGCCTGTACGCGCATTTTTTTAATTTTTCTTTTTTAATCATAATTTTGGCACAAAATAAGTCAATATTTACTAAACATTTAATATCATTCGATTCACAAAAGATTTATTTATCGATTCAATTTTAAAAAAGTATATATTTTTAAAATTCATAAAGAACTTTTTGCAAAAAACTAAAAACAAATATGCATTTTTAAAATTCAATGATTTTTATACAAAATATTTTGATATTTTTAAAATTCAATGATTTTTCTACAAAATATTTTGATATTTGTTATAATTTTAACATTTTTCGATTCACAAAAGATTTCTTTATCGATTCAATACAAAAAATTACATAATTAAAACGGGCAATTTAAATAAACACGAGTTTAAAGTTAAACGAGCCACACTCGAAATTATTTACCGTGACTTTTGTGCGTTTTATTACTGTGGCTTTTGTACAAATAATTTTACGTATACACAAACAATTTGATAGGATATTGATTTATCATTCTATTTTTTAGTTGTCATAGAAATACGTTAATTAAGTTATCTGATTAGATGCGCTTTTATAGTTGAAGATCATTTTTAGAAAATTATTTATTTTCCCCACTTTAAAATATTACAAAATTTCTATTAGGTATCCTAATATCATAATGCCTGTCGCTGTAAGTAAGAAAATAGCAATTAAATAATTAATTTTAAAACATTAAATGACGTCATCAAGATCATTACGAAACCTATGGTAAAATTATTGAATACCCGGTTAGGTTCATTGAATGCCAGGTTAGGTCATCCGTACGCCCTTGACGATTGGTTAGGTTAAGTCGTGATATTTTCGTTGGCTTTAACGAAAATATCATGACTTAACCTAACCAATCGTCAAGAGTGTACAATTAACCTAACCTGGCATTCAATTAACGTACCCGGGCATTCAATTAATCTAATTGGGCATTCAGTTGACCTAACCGGCCATTTAATTAACCTAATCGGGCATCATTACTATTATAATTTAGCAAAAATGTGTCTGCCTGTCTGTCCGCAGAAAAAACTTTTACGTTTCTGAACCGATTTCGACCAAACTTCGTATGGTGGATGGGGGTGATGAGTAATGAACGAAAATATATGTGTGACCAGCCCCCACCACCACCACCACCACCAATTACTGGGCCCGAGAGCCCCCAGCACCGCGATAAAACTATAGAAAAGAACGCAGCAATGAAAATCTTGAGCTTCACATTGTGTCAATATTTGTGAAGCTTAAGATTTTCATGACTATAGTTTTATTGACCAAATAATTGAACCCCCAGTAATTAGGGGCCTGCGACCCCCCAATTACGGTCGGTTCAATTATTTGGTCAATAAAACTATAGAAAAGAACGCAGTCATGAAAATCTTGAGCTTCACATCCGAGTTCATCGCATCAAGATTTGTGAAGTTTTAGATTTTCATGGCTGCGTTCTTTTCTGTAGTTTTATTGACCGAATAATTGGTTCGCCAGTAATTGGAGGGCCACAGGCACCCCAATTACTGAGGCCCAAGGTGAGAGGAATGGGAACGATATCCAGATAAAGGCTGTTGATGTTCAAAATAAAATACGCCGTAGGCCCACAATTCGGTTTGGGTAGAAGGTCCAAGCACCGCAGATCTAGCAAAATCGGCGCGTAGCGCCGATCTTTTGTTAGTAAGTCTCTATTGGAAGATTCTTGTAGTACTTTTTCAGTTTGAAGATATCTGACGACCTGGGAAGAGATGTCGATGTATCTCTTGCATATCTCACTTCGATGTATATTCTGTCATTTTTCTCTTTGAGTGACAACCTTGTATCATTCACAAAATCATCTACTTCACTAGCTTTGGTAAAAGGTCCACCAAGTTTCTTCAGGGTGTCTAGATCTTTGTTCTTTCTCTTGTCAGCTGTTATGTTTGCTACCTCCTTGTCACTTAATCCTTGCCTCTTAAGTTCTTGTTGCTTTCTGCTCCATTCTACCAACACGTTAGGAAGGGGACCATCTTGCTGTACTAGTTTTACATATACTTTGGCCATAGACGCCTTCAATCAAGTCAGTGCTTCTTCCTTTTACATGTGCACGGCTGGCCATAGGTAGTTGTTTTGCACCACGTTGACTGAGCTCACAGTTGATGTTGCCCACTGACCGTTCTGGATGCAAGTTGTTGATTGGTGCTTTCTGTAGTTTCTCTTGATCCATCGATGCTACCTGAAAAGGAATAAAATAGTACTGTACCAAAGGATACAAAAACAGCATCAATTCAACAATAGGACATTATACAGTAAAATTATGTATTGCACTTACCTGTCGAGGGGCTTCAGCATCACAGTCACCAAACTGGAATATGTCTCCGCGTTGTTTCTACCATCCAGCTGCTAATTTCTTCATCATGATGCTGAGAACATTTGTGACTCTTGGTTTGTAGCAGTTAACGGCTTTCGTGATTGAATTACGGATGTCTTCATTCCACAGAACCGTTTTAAACCTATCAGGTGATATGAAATTGAATGCAGGCTCGTCAATGTTCAGAAGATCAGATGGATCCGTTTTGCATAAATCATCGTACAGCGTTGGAAATGCAATCATGATCTTAGCATAATCTATTGTGCTAGCCGATGTCAGACTGATGAATGGTTCAATCAAATGTATTCCAATTAGTGCACCAGCTAGACAAAGGATGCAAATATATTCAAGGTTACTGAATGAGCGCAGGATGCATGCAAGTTGGTTGGTGATGTGTTCATACTTGTTGAGTGTGATAGCGTCGGGTAGACACCCCAGTTAGGTTACTTAGGTTCTAACAAACAATCAAAAGCACTTACCGGTGCGGCGTTGAATTAGGTATTCCTTGAAGCCTACCGTTTTATTCCGGTGTCCCACAAACAGCCTACCTAACTCTCTCTTACATTACCAATTTAGAAGCTATAGACATTACCCCTAACTATACTTAAGTACGAACAACTTCCTACCCGATTGTCACCTTAGAAACATCATCTAATTATACTCAGCACCAAAGATTAGGTCAGATAGGAAAAAACATGTCTAGGCCAGACCAAAGCAATACGAACAGCCGCGTTGGTTCGTTTATGACTTGCTCTTGCCATTCAGCTTAGATTTAGTGATATTTACCCTTTAGTGACTTTTAGACTATATACATGTGGATGGTGATAGCGCACAAGAAAGTAAACATAATGAACCTCTCTTTTTGTAGGCGAACAGCAGCATTCTTCTTTGGCATGATGTATTGATCAAAGTCACCTGCTTTGTTCCACTGTTTATGATCATAATCGTGTGAAACCAATCTCACTAAACAGTCCATGAACTGTTCTGTGATTGAATCATGGGATGTAACACAACTGACAAGGAAGTTTGCAAATATCTTGTCTGATCCAATAGTGTTATCAATCTCTTTAAACACCAACAATTTTGCGATTAAACATTAATGTAGGATGAACTTGACATAAGAGATGTTCAGGTGTGTGATAGGTGTCAAGCATGTCAGATACAATGCTTTCGACCCCAATGTTGTGGCTTGTTGCATCAGTCATCACAAAATCTATTTTCTCATACAGAGTCTTAGGATCGAAACCGCTGACTACCGATAAAATGTTCAGGATAGTAACTCTCAGTGCTGCTAGATTTTCTCGTGATTCTGATACTAGCTGCAGCGTTGGGAAGGAATGATATTTTCCATTAATTGTGATACCTTGAACAGAAAATGACCCTGCACCCTGTTTTCTAGATCCATCATCATAAGTAATTGTGACTGACTCATCCGAATTCATGATCTCTTGTACTATTTCTGCCAGTACAAAGGCTTCAATAGCTTTTCCTATTTTTCGGCATGCTGATTGGGCTGGAGCTGTGTCTAACTCAATGTAATGCGTATTTTCATCAAAGTACTTCCAGCTGCGATCGAACATGTAGTTTCCCACTTCAATAATAGCTGCTGTTGCTTCGTTGTATGATAAATGATATTTGGATATCAGTTTGTCAGCCACTCTGTAGAATGCTTCTTTTATTTTTGCCGGACTTTCACGGATATGCCTGTATTGATGAGGCAGCTTGTCTCTATCCTCATTCAAGTTTGCATACACAAATTTTCGTTTTTTTGATGTTGATGCTATATTTTCTTCAGGGATATATTCATCTTCAGTGCATGTGTCCTCATCTGTTATCGAGCCATCAAATTCTTGGTAAAGCTTTGATACAAACTGATTTTTCTTTGTGTCTTCTTGTTCCTTTAGGAGCATCTTGTCCATTGCAGCTTGCATCCTCATTTCCCTCTCAGCTGTTCTTTGCCATGCCATGTCCACTGAATTATCACAAAACATTTTTCTTGGTCCTCGTTGATCCTCCAGGAACTTCCACTCTATCTCAGCAACTTTAACACCATAGATCTTCTCTTGGCGTCTTCGTGATTTCATATCTGTACAGGAGATATCAAACAAAGTGGCTGCAACACGGTTGTTGAATTCTGAAATTTCTGCTCGTTTTGCTTCAGTCATTCTCTACAGATCTACAGAAGCTAAGGCTAACAAAGACCCTAAGATCCACTCTAAGGTTAGCCCGAGAGAAAGGAAAGAGTAGGGGGTTAAGAGAAGAGAATAAGGGGTTAAATAAGTAGCAACACACATCACTCGTGGGTTAACATTCATTCAAAAAAAGAGAAAAGAGACTCACCATCATCATCCGCCGGCCACTGCCGAGAAGTCGGAAAAATAGTCGAAGAGAATAGGAAAGTGGTGAAAGATGAAAAGAAGTAAAATAAGAACGCTTACAAACCATGCAAACAGTCTTAACTCACTGTCATACCATGCAAACTACAGACATGCAAGTAAAGAGAGTTACAGACATACAAGTAAGGAGAAGATAAGAAAAAGAAAAAAGTAGGTAAAGTTAAACAAAAAGTGGGTTAGTTTACGCTACGAGCTACATCTACGTTCGTGTTAGTCTAATTTTTTTTTTATTAATTTTTTGCTGGCATGTCACAAGCTGGCATTATCGTCAACCGACTCATCCTCGACCACCACCACCAGAGCTCCTGTTGCTAATTGTTTTTTTTTATTTTAAACAACGTTAATATTTTTAAAATGCCTATCTAGACGGTTCTTAAACACATTAACGCTGGTAGAGTTCACGACTGGCGCGGGAAGATTATTCCATTTATCAATTACTTTAAACGTAAAGAAGTTTTTAGTGATATTAGTAATGAAATGTCTGCCACGCAACTTAAATCCGTTATTACGAGTATTGCTATTATCGAAAGTGAACAGTTTGTCAAAATTTACGTTATCGATGTTAATAACGATTTTGAAAACTTCAATAAGCAACCCCCTTAATCTCTTAGTTTCGAGTGAATGCAAGTCTAACTCTTTAATTCTATTTTCATAAGGCTTGTTGCGCAATGACGGAATTAGTTTCGTGGCACGACGCTGAACCCTTTTTAACCTATCAATATCCTCACGCAAATACAGGCACCAAAACTGAACGGCATATTCTAAATGAGGCCTGACTAGGGACTTGTAAAGGGGCAATATAATATCCTTCGATTTAAATTCGAAATTACGCGCAATGAAGCCTAACATCCTATTAGCTTTTGCGCAAGACTCCAGGCACTGGTTCCTAACTTTTAAATCCTTAGATACGCGTACGCCTAAATCTACTTCCTCGTCAACGCTCGCTTACTCTCTATCATCCATCGTGTACGTGTAATTGTTACGAGAACCTACATGCAAAACTGGACATTTGTCTACGTTAAATTGCATCTGCCACTTATCCGTCCATTCCATAATCCTATTTACATCGTCTTTGAGCCTATTTCTATCGTCCTCGTTAACAACCTTACCGCCTATTTTAGTATCGTCCGCGAATTTTGACACGTTACTAGTCAATCCTACATCTATGTCGTTAATGTAAATTACGAATATCAATGGGCCTAACACTGAACCCTGTGGGACACCGCTACCTACACCTAACCACCCCGATTCACTACCATTAACAACGACCCTCTGTCTCCTAGCACGAAGCCATTCCTCTAACCAGTTAGCTACCTGACCGCGTATACCGTGCGCTTTAACCTTCGCAATTAATCTTCTATGCGGAACTGTATCGAACGCCTTTTTAAAATCTAAATAAATAACGTCAGCCGCTCTATGCCTATCGTATTCGCGCACTATTTCGTTATAAAATTCTAACAAATTAGTTAAACAAGATATATGGCGTCGAAACTCATGCTGACTACTATTAATCAAATCTCTACTTTCTAAGTGATCGATGATACGATCCCTAACTACGGATTCCTAACTACGGATTCCCTAACTGCGGTCGCCTTTTTTAAAAATGGACGTGACGTTAGCCAATTTGAAGTCTTCAGGAATAATCCCCGTTTCGAGTGACTAATTAAACATCTTCGTTAAGGGGCCTACCATAACGTCTTTCAAATCTTTCAAATGTCTGGGATAAAAAGCGTCAGGGCCTGGAGCCTTGCTAACTTTTAGCCTATCGATATAATGCGCAATCTCACCCTCGTAAACAGTTATTTCATCCAAAATAGTCTCGCTACTAAATTGAACGATATCGTCCACGTCGGGGACATTATTTACGTCTTCTACGGTAAAAACTGTCGCAAAAAAGTTATTGAAAATACCTGCCATCGCCTGAGCGTCAGAAGCCAAAGCGCCGTTAACATCCACTAGAGGGCCTATGTTATCCTTTATCGGCTTACGATTATTGACGTATTCAAAAAACGTTTTTGGATTATGTTTACTATCCGCAGCTATAAGTATCTCTAAATTACGCTTAGCATTCCTAACTGATCTTTTAACCTGACGTCTAAGCTCGATATATCTATTATAGTTAGCTGCCGTGCAATTGCGCTTATTAAGTCTATACGCTCTGTTACGCTCGTTTATGAACGCGCCTATTTCCCTAGTCTACCACTTGGGCCTACCATGATTTCTAGCGCACTTGGGCCTACGAGGAATAAGCTCCCTTTCAACATCATAAAACTTTCTTTAAATGCCTCCCAATGCAAATTTGTGTCATTACCCATAAATAAGTCATCCCAGTCCACTACTCTCATCCTATCCGCAAAACTATCAAAATTAGCCCTACGAAAATCAGGGACTTCTATTACGTTACTATTCTTAGTTTTCTATCGATAACTTAAACCTAAGAATTTGATGATCACTACATCCTAAACTCTCGCCTACTTCTAAACTATCGACTATATTTTCGTCGTTCGTCATCACCAAATCTAAAATATTGTCACCGCGCGTTGGTTCGGTAATTATCTGTCGTAAAAAATTATCCTCCATGAACTCAATCAATTTCAAACCCTCCTCATTACCAGTAAAAGTCTCGTAATTAACATTAGGACAGTTAAAGTCTCCTACAATTATACTATTTCGATTGTCAATAAAGTTACCAAGAAGTGAGTAAAACCTAGTATCGGTGTCGAAGGGTTGAACGGGAGGTCTATAAACAACAACAAAATTAAAACTAATACTACGCGCCCTAACTTCAACGCATATCACATGAATTGCTGCCGGAAAATCTATCTTAACCTCGATAGCCCTAAGGGAATTACGAATGTACAGCAAAACGCCGCCACCAAACCTATGTAACCTATCATTAGTAAAGAGTTTAAAACCCGGTATATCAAGTTCCCCCAAGTCCCGAGTCACGGTATTTAACCACGTTTCAGTGATAGCAACTACATCGTAGTTGCCGGAATAAATTATCGCCTTAAATTCGTTTAATTTATTTCTAATACTACGCGCGTTACAATAAAAGACGTTTAAGTTATTTTTTACCACGGGCGGGCGTTTTAAACTATTTTTCACGTCGGGCCCGCGTTCCCCGGACCCACAACGTTTAAAGAAGGCTTCGACCTATACAGCTTTCGCACGTTTTCGTCTATTAACCTACCTAGCCTAGCATTACCTATTTCATGAAAAATGCACCCCATCTTTTATAAAAAGGCTAGGATCACTGAATTCGGACCACAGCTTTACGAAGGGTACATTTTCCTCCGCACAAATCTCTTCTAATTTATTATTCAAAAATATTGTTTTTGACGTAATCCTAAGACCCAACCCGTGCCTAGGGGTAATATTTAGAACTAAAGATCTATCTGACCCCGCCTTCAGGGACCTAATTAACCCCCTATATCTCTCCAAAAGGTCAGGCACTCTCATATCGGACCTATACGAGTCGTTGCCTCCTACCATCGTCACCAACATCGAGTGACGGGAGGCAACGTCAATCCTATCCACTTCGTCTCTAACTCTGTCAACCCTGGCCCCTGGGAGACAGACCCTCCTCCTCTTGGTTGGATGCCGTTCAACGAACTCTTTGTCCATGTGGCGCACTAAAGAGTCCCCAATTAAAATAGTTTCCCCCTCATTCACGTCCCTTTCCAAATGGGCGAAAGGGTTTGAAACCTCGATAGGGGGGGGGATTCCTATCACCTAACGTACGCAGCCTAGCTCCACCCTTGACTTCTCTAAATCCCTCCCCATCTACTAATTTCGGACCAACCTTAACACCTTCCTCAACTCTATCCAACCTTCCCGACAAGTTACCTAAACTAGAAACTAGGTTACGCACCTCACCCTTCAAATTACTAACGTCTTCAACGTTAGTATTGGTTCGGCTTTCGTCAACCGTAGCCCTACCCCTGCCCTCATCAAGCGTTGCAAGTCTTTCCGTTACCTCACGTACACTACGTTTTATGTCAACTATTTCCTCCATTAACTCGCAAAAGAAACAAACTGATCTCTCGGTAATCGCCAGAGGACCGCCGTTATAATCTTCAAATTCCGAATACCACTGGTTTACCCTACACCTAACACACGACGCTTTCTGCGACGGCATCGCGCCGTTAAAAATTAGTTTATAACTGTCACAAATTTAAATTAAATTAAGCCGGCACGCTATGAAAACTTCCAAATCGCTAAAAACCACTAATATTCAATTACTTAACTATAACAATGTGAATATATACGCAAGTATATAAAATTCAAAACTTTTCAATAGTAAAATTCTTAGCAATATGTAAAAGTAGATGCAATATCAGAGAGCTCAGGAAATGCGTCCGTTCAGTACAGAGTCTGGCTGACGAATCCAACGTGACAGTGTTTTTTGAACTCTTCATACAATTTTGTTATCTGGTTGACAATGTTACTGATCGACTTTGTGTATAGGTTGCACCAGATCCAAAGGTTCTGCAAGTTGTAGGCAACTTTCCATGCAGCATCACTAACAGAAAGTTGATTCTTACCAGCTCTGGCTGGCCTCAGCATGAACATCACTTGAATAACATCTTGCTGGAGTGGCAGTACACCTGCTTTAAATTGATATAGCTCAATATATTCCACATCTCCACACCGGCGTGTGAAAACAGAACGTAACTCTCTCATTTTGATCCTGTTAATTACTGTAAGTCTATTTTAAGATTTCTTTAGCTCCTGTAAATGAGAAAAAATTATTAAACAAGCATAAAAAAGTTACAACTAAAATAATCATGTAATATAATTATATATAATATATATATATATATATATATATATATATATATACATTCTAACTGCAAACACGCAGTATAATTAACGTAAAGAACGACGCTTGTATAGGAGAATATTCCGCGCAAGATGAGAGAGAGAGAACGAAACAAATGAAAAAAATGAGGTAACCACCCGGGAATCGAACCCGGGATCTTCCGATTGCCGGTCAGATATGATAACCATTACACTACGGGCCTCACTCGATCAAATGCCGTAATTCCTCTACATAACATAGTTACCTCATTTTTTCATTTGTTTCGTTCTCTCTCTCTCATCTTGCGCCTTGCGCGGAATATTCTCCTATACAAGCGTCGTTCTTTACGTTAATTATACTGTGTGAAAAATGCTCTGTATGAATTGGTCCACAATTAACCCACCCCTTATATCTCCAGTCTAACTATAGAGTAGATTAAGTCTAGCCTTGTAGGGGTCAGCCTAGAGATTCCGGAAATGGTCCAGAGCGGGCAGATAAATTGAGGTCCACAGTAGGATTCCTCACCAAATTAGGTTAGGGCAATCTACCTTCACCTTTGTTAAGCTATGAGTTGATACTAGGTCTTAGGCCACAATGTAGGCCTAATTTGTCTGACCGAGCTTAATTTAATGAGTTTACTTTAGACTGGGTTAAAACACAATTAATCACTTACTGCTAGTTATTAGAGTCTCTTTTCTCCTTCCTGTATAATTGTCGAGAGCGTACTTGCTGGTGGGGATCTTTTTTTCGGTGTCTGTTCTTCTCCCTTCTCTCGTTCCGTCTTGTCGCCCCGTTCCTCGTTTTCGTTCTCCCTTGTTCTCTTTTTCGCGGGGCTTTTTCCACCAGCGTCCTCTTAGTTTTTTCTTCGGTTGGTTGATCGGTAATGTATATCTATTACCGAGCACGCTCTTGTCACACAGTATATAAATACTAGTGTGGAGAATAACTCTGGTGAGCAACCAATTGGTTTCATCCACCCAGTTATTGACATAAAAGGAATTTAATAATTGTTAGATTAACTACCTACCTACTCAGTGAACCATTTTCGTTACCTCCCAACTACCCACTCATCAGTTTTCCATAACTGCGTGTTTGCAGTTAGAATGTATATAATGTACGGCATGCGGAAGGTGCCCCCTTGGGGCATTGGTTTCTGCGCGTATGTAGAGGAATTACGGCATTTGATCGAGTGAGGCCCGTGGTGTAATGGTTATCATATCTGACCGGCAATCGGAAGATCCCGGGTTCGATTCCCGGGTGGTTACCTCATTTTTTCATTTGTTTCGTTCTCTCTCTCTCATCTTGCGCGGGATATTTCCTATACAAGCGTCGTTCTTTACGTTAATTATACTGCGTGTTTGCAGTTAGAATGTATATAATGTACGGCATGCGGGAGGTGCCCCCTTGGGGCATTGGTTTCTGCGCGTATGTAGAGGAATTACGGCATTTGATCGAGTGAGGCCCGTGGTGTAATGGTTATCATATCTGACCGGCAATCGGAAGATCCCGGGTTCGATTCCCGGGTGGTTACCTCATTTTTTCATTTGTTTCGTTCTCTCTCTCTCATCTTGCGCGGGATATTCTCCTATACAAGCGTCGTTCTTTACGTTAATTATACTGCGTGTTTGCAGTTAGAATGTATATAATGTACGGCATGCGGGAGGTGCCCCCTTGGGGCATTGGTTTCTGCGCGTATGTAGAGGAATTACGGCATTTGATCGAGTGAGGCCCGTGGTGTAATGGTTATCATATCTGACCGACAATCGGAAGATCCCGGGTTCGATTCCCGGGTGGTTACCTCATTTTTTCATTTGTTTCGTTCTCTCTCTCTCATCTTGCGCGGGATATTCTCCTATACAAGCGTCGTTCTTTACGTTAATTATACTGCGTGTTTGCAGTTAGAATGTATATAATGTACGGCATGCGGGAGGTGCCCCCTTGGGGCATTGGTTTCTGCGCGTATGTAGAGGAATTACGGCATTTGATCGAGTGAGGATCGTGGTGTAATGGTTATCATATCTGACCGGCAATGAAAGATCCCGGGTTCGATTCCCGGGTGGTTACCTCATTTTTCATTTGTTTCGTTCTCTCTCTCTCTCATCTTGCGCGGAATATTCTCCTATACAAGCGTCGTTCTTTACGTTAATTATACTGCGTGTTTGCAGTTAGAATGTATATAATGTACGGCATGCGGAAGGTGCCCCCTTGGGGCATTGGTTTCTGCGCGTATGTAGAGGAATTACGGCATTTGATCGAGTGAGGCCCGTGGTGTAATGGTTATCATATCTGACCGGCAATCGGAAGATCCCGGGTTCGATTCCCGGGTGGTTACCTCATTTTTTCATTTGTTTCGTTTCTCTCTCTCATCTTGCGCGGAATATTCTCCTATACAAGCGTCGTTCTTTACGTTAATTATACTGTTAGAATGTATATATATATATATATATATATATATATGTGTGTGGGTATATATATATATATATATATATATATTATATATATAGATATATATATTATGATTATATGTAAATAATAATCATAAAATAATAATCAATGGCAAATAATCAGTTTTTGTGGCTAATATTGTTATTTAGCATCAGCAAACAATTCAGTTAACTAAATTTATTATGTGAATATTGATGTCATAGCAATTTAATAGTATTTTTTTAACAAAGCCAGATAAGGTGGCTAATAATTTTCATTGTTAATGTCAGCAAAACTTCAGAGGGCATGTACAGGGGGGTTAATGACATCAGATATTTGTGAAACATGGTTCATTTTACTTCTTTTGTATGATAGCAACTTTTAAAGACCAGAAAAGTGGGGGTTACCATTTCTGTTTCCCCCCTACTACAGACACTGTGTCGCAAGGAAGTGGCCTAACTTTGTGCAGAAGAAGAGGAGCAATATAATCACAATAACTTCTTCGTAGGGCCTAAGCTAGTGCTATAAGCCTTCTTTAGAGCTATTAGGATTTTTTTTTAAACATTTTCAAGATGGCAAGCGTTTCATATCAAATAGCTAATCTTTTGGAGAAGGTAAAGATTGTGTAGTCTTATTATGTTTTTTAAATTGTTAGGCCTATCAACCTACCCAAGACCTTGGCATGGTAATGCATTTAACTTAGGGCCAGGTGATAGGTCTATGAATTGTGTTGGAACTTAACGTTACTTATCCAAGTGTTTGACTTAAGGATAAATGTAGTATTAAGTTAAAACGGAGATTTTAGATTTAGGCCTTGGACTAAGGTGGAAACCCAGTTTTTCCACTGGTAGGATTCAGAAAGAACTTAGAGATTACATTACATTTGGAAAACAAAGCCACTCGGTCCTGTCGATGTTATAAAAGTCAGATGAATGTTCTACTGTAAGTTCTTCAATAACAGTCATGAGACAGAACATACGACACTATGATAAGAAATGACACAGATAAGAAATGACACGGATAAGAAATCAAAATGTAGAATAGGGTACAGAGACAAGTGACCAAAGGCGAGCAATAAAGCACCAATAGGTGCATCTTCAGTCTCGCATATTTCTACTGGTAAGGTAAGATGCTTGATCCTTAGTTGGTTTGTCTAATGGTTTATTAATGACTTGGAAAGGGGTCTAAATAGTAAAACCTCAATATTTGCAGATGATGCAAAATTGGGACAAAATGTAAGATCTTTAATAGGTGCCATGAAAATGCAAAAGGACATTGATAAAGTAGTTGCTTGGGCAGATAGATGGGAGATGAAATTTAATGTGGAAAAGTGTAAAGTTATGCATGTTGGTCATGACAATTCAGAATTTGAGTAGCCTATAACATGGATGGAAGTTGGATAAATAAAGAAAAAAAAAGGAGATATATTTGGGTGTCATTGTGAATCATGATCTTAAACCTATAACTCATTGTATTTAAATTAGAAATAAGGCTAATGCTAGATTGAACCTAATGCAGAAACATATAAAATATAAATTGCCAGAAATTATAAGTAGGCTCTACACTTCATACGTGAGGCCTCTTCTTGAGTATTGCATTCAGTTCAGTAGTCCTTATTTAGAGCAAGACAAAGACAGACTAGAAAAAGTACAAGAGAGAGCCATAAGGATGATACCATGCCTTAGACACCTTAGTTACAAAGAGATTGGAGTACCTAAACATATTTTCCCAAAAGCGAAGAAGGTTACGAGGTGATATGATAGAAGTATATAAAATAATAAGAGAGTTGGATAATATAGAGTGCCACTCTCTTTTTACAAAGGATCACAATGATAGGACAAGAGGCCCATAGCCTTAAGCTTTTCCAGTAAAGATGTAAATCACAGTTAGTACAACGTGATTTTTTTTTTTTAATTATTAATATAGATATTGCCAATTTAATTATAAAGTATACTTTTGCAATGATATATATTATAAAAATAAATAAATAAATAATAAAATAATAAAATAGGCCATATGGTACTAGTATAGAATGTCCTTTTCAGCCTATTTACAGAAAAAAACTGGGCTCTTTCTTGCACTGAAAGTCTTGTATCTTGAGATCCATTAAACTTGCGAGAACACTGGCTGGGAGCTGACTGCCCATTGTCCAACCTTTCCAGGACTCTCCCATCCATGCCTCGGATTTTGAATCTCCCACTTAACTATCCTTTAGACCCGTGATGACATATTTTCCCCCCCGAGACCATCCATATATATATACATACACATACACCCATATACATATATACTAATATATGCATAAATACTTATATACATATTTATATCTATTATATACCCCATACACGTGCATACATCCAGAATTCCAGATACATACGCACGCATACTCGCATATATACCTACACAAACTCATACACCTCTATTTCGCCCTTTCATTACCTCCGAGATCATTTAGCACATACAGTAATATCCATACAGCCAAAAGAAACTGATTAAGCACAGACAGAGCAGCAAAGCTAGTATTTATATCCCAAAATACAAAATTCCAAGAAAGTGAAGTAAAACTTGGTGCTACATTGGCTTCGTCAACATCCAAATCTGCAATAAGTACCAGTACCTGTGATATTGAAACTATATGCTCTAATCAGTCTAGTGATAATGATTCTTCAATGGAAATAGAATCAGATAATGAAAGTTAAATAGCATTAGGTTAACACAAAGGTTAAAGAAAGAGATGAATATTTTTTTTATTTTTCTATTTGGAAAATATATATATACATATATATACACAAACTCAGAATGGTCCCCTGAGAAATTTATATGTTAAACACAGACTGTGCATGGAACAAGGAACTCTTCTTGGAAAATTAAATCCACTATAGTCCGAATAAGTAATGGTAAATGACAAATACCATAGTTTTTCTTTTTCATGATGCTAGCCCAACGTTGGGCTAGCATCATGAAAAAGAAAAACTATGGTATTTGTCATTTACCATTACTTATTCGGACTATAGTGGATTTAATTTTCCCAGAAGAGTTCCTTGTTCCATGCACGGTTTGTGTTTAACATATATATATATATATATATATAACATATACTGGTATTCTTGCCAATCACAATATATATATTTTTATACCAGTATTATGTTTTTATTATGTATATTATACCAGTACCTGTGATATTGAAACTAGCATATATGCTCTACCCAATCTAGTGATGATTCTTCCATGGAAATGAAGGTTAAACAACATTAGGTTAACAAAAAGGTTCAAAAAAAGGTGAATATTTTTTTTTTCTATCTGGAATATATATATTGGTATTCTTGCCAATCACAATTATGTATATTGTTTGAAACAAGGAAGAATGTTTTATATTCTAGTTAAAAAATATATATACATATAAAAAATGAGGGTTTGTTTTTCCTTTCTATTATATACTTTTTGCGTGATTCAGTTTTTCTAAAAGATGACTATACTAGGTATAACTGTATAAGCATGGTAGTATAGTAAATTATAGGTAATACTAATATACTTATTAGATTAAAGGAAGAAAAATATGGAATAAGTTTAAGACAATAAAAAACAAAAAAACAGACTATCTTCGTTTTAAACAAAAAAAATAAATAAAAAAAATGACACAATAAAAAATGACTCACATCACTAAGTACAACATAGTTTTTCAAATAGAATAGTATAATTCTGGAATAGCTTAGATGAAGAAGTCATGAGTTCCTATACTTTGGAGATTTTTAAAAATAAACTAGATAAATTAATGACTGAAAGAGGTATTTGGTAATGACATTTTGCTGGAACTGGTAATGGTGTGGAGAAGAGGTTTGTGAACCCTTCCCACATATACATATATATAGTTTATTTTTTATTTGGGTAAATCTCACCACCCACACAGAGTGATGAGATATAGGGAGGCAGCATCTTAGGTTAGGGGATACTATGTCTTTATACCCACCATTTAGAGAGATTTCTCTGCTGAGCAGTGCACCCCATAGCACTGTGATGTATGAAAGACTCATTATGTTCGCTTGCCTCAGAGACACCTTTAAATGGGAGACCCTGAATAGGTGTACATTCAAATACTCTATACAGTCCTTACAGTCCCACCTACTCCTTTTATCTTAATTGTAGAGCTTGTATTATATTATTCAAGTTATAGCTATATAGATCCATGTAAAACTTCTTGTGATGAGATAACCATATGATGTCTACAATTAGTACAGTAGTAGTATTGATGAATGATCCACAAGATCCAAAGTTTTGAAGTTAATGTACAGCTAATAGATGCTTGACAATCTGCAATTTGCAGAGATCAATTGGATCTTAATTTTGCATGTAACTATATTTATAGTTTGTTTATAATAACAGTGGAGCCACCCAGATGGGCCTAAGGGCTCCTAGTGTGCCCGCTATAAAATTTTTACCATGTCTACAAACTGCATTAGAAAACTAGGTTATGCAGTAAATGCCATGATCTGTTAGGTTGGGTTGGGTTAGTCTAGTCTAGTCTGTAACTGCAGACTTTGATAGTAAATAGATACACAAATCCAATCCATAACCTCCCTATCAACTTCTGGTTGTCTGACAGGAGTATCTATGTGTGGGTCCTCACTCTGTCATACTGGCGCATCACCCATGGCAAGATTGGCATGGGTGCCAACCAGGGCTGTGGAGTCGGTAGACCAAGCCTCCGACTCCGACTCCTAGAATTTTAGAAGGGCCAACTCTGACTCCTGCCTCTAAATAATAATAATAATATACTTTGATTATATTAACCCAGAATGGCATTTCATCACTACCAAGTGAATCATCAGGTTACTTTTTAAGCTCAATTTCTCTAAATTTAAGTCTTAATGGTTGTAGCTATGCCATTATGGCGTTTCTGAAAAGAAAATCAACAGTAATTAGTGATATGCAGGAAAAGCTCCTAGAAAGATCATGATATAGGGGAATCATCATAAAATAACTATAATGCAAGATAGGAGGTTAAAGCTCCTATTAGGAGCTTTAACCTGAACCAATATAAAGTATATCATAAAAAAAAAAGGAGTCGGAGTCAGTCCATTTTTACCGACTCCGACTCCTCTAGCAATGAATTTACTTCCGACTCCACAGCCCTGGTGCCAACATGGTAAGTTACAAATTACACTAGGCCTAGAAATGCAGGTCATAGAATTTACTGCATATTAACTGAAAACTATCATTATAACACCCCCCTTAAAGAAGTTTCTGGCAATATCTTATTTTTGCATCCTAAATTATTCAACCAACTAAAAATAAACTATACTCCAACTCTTTCAAATTGTTTGTTAATTAAATTAATTGACTACCCAGTTACGTCAACTGTACGACCTTGATGATGGTTAGGTTTAAGTCTTCATATTTTCATTAGTTTAAACGAAAATATAATGACTTAACCTAACCAATCATCTAGGGCATATAGGTTAGGGTGTGACAGTTGCCCCAACTTTGTCCTACAATGCTGTTCAAAATTTTGGTGTTGCATATTGACATAAGAAATACCCACCTGCAATTTTTTGAAGATTCATGCATATTCGAGTGAGCACCAGCAATTTGAAAAATAGCGATTTTGCTTATATGGCATACGGGCCTATATATGAGATTACACAACCATCATAAGGGATATTAACACAAATCATTTGCCTGTCTTAATTAAAAGCTGTTATCACTAACACAAAAAAGTTAATCATTCTTATTCTCTCATGGTACATTAGGGGGTTTTATCATATATTCACAAGGTATTATTTCTCTAGAGCAAGAAACCATGATTTCTGTTTGGAAACAGATGATCGTTTGCGCTGATTAGGAACGCGGAGTCTGTCATTTACAACTACTTGAAGGACTTCTTGAAAGCGCTCCTCATCCCTGGCAACATTAAGAAAGTCATGGCAAAGTTTTACACCACGCTCTGCAGCCTCATTGACGACCTGAAGCTTGTCCACAACCCGTTTCATGTTCAGGTAGTCGTCATGATCCGCCCATTCACTGGCTGGACTGTGGAGAAACTGATAGGGCATGCCTAAAATGGTGAAGAACCGGCTTGAGTCAGGCCCAATTAGGTCCACCAGGGCAGTGCCACTTTCTGGGACAGGGGGAAGATATGGCTTTCCATAGCCCCCATGATTGAGCCCCACTCTCTTAGTAACTTCAGTGCCTTCATGGCAAAGAAGGGCCTTCCTCATCTCCTCTTTTGTCCTTTCTTGTACTTGGGATGAGAACAAAGCCAGTGGGGCCAACTCCTCAGTTAGGTACCAAGTGTGTCTACCGAGTGCCACACATGCTTTGTCAACTATTGTGGCGTCATATGGGGCAAATTCAGCCAAGGTTTCGACCAAATTCAAGTAATTGTAGTTTAAGGCCACCATTTCAGGCACGTGCTTTTTGCAGATTTCTGTTAAATCATTCACTGTATTTTGGTATTGATGTCATGATAAATTCACGCTGATGTTTGAAATAGGTTTACCTGTATTGGATGAAGTTGTGTCGAAAACCATACCAACGACATTCTGTTCCACTCCCAATCGACCAGAAGTTGTTTGGTTGCTGTTGATATCAAGTCTCCTTGAACCAGGCCAGCTTTTTGAGTCAAATGCGGAAGAGGTGGGACTCCAAGAAGCTTTGTGCCATTGACACCAGACACAAGAATGGGCAGGCAGTCATCAGTGCCTTTGGAATCCAGCGTGTCCATAAGTTTACCATCCCAGTGCACCAGTACTTTGTCTGATGGTTGCCATTCATCCATGATTTTTAAACTTATTTCTGACACGATGGAAGCTCGGTATCGGTGGGCCGTCCTTGCATTTAGACTCAGCTTTGATGTATCTCCACCACATGCAGATACAAGGGAGTACACAATTGCACTCAGCTGGGTCGGCGAGATGTTGTTTCGAACACTGCATGAAACAAGTTCTGCCGACTTCAGAATATCATGGGGCACAAAAATTGAAACTCCCTCTTTCACTGTTCTCCGATGTTTTCTCTTTAGTTCAGCAGTGCTGGCCTCATCAATGTCATTGTCCTCATCAGAGCTAATAGGTGAATCAATATCAGCCTGTACATTCTCAGCATGATCACATTGCTCTCTCTCTTGTCGCTTCTCTTCTCGCATCTGCCTTTTCTGTCGCTTCTGAACCTTTTCTGTGAGTACTTTGTTTACCCCAGAGTAGGTACCAGTAGCTACTCTGTCACTTAGCATGCTTTTCATAAAGAGTATGTCAGTATTGATGGCATCTTGTTCGGCCTGAGTTTTCCCCTTTTTCGCAGCTGCCATGTCTTTCAACACTGTGTTCTTATAAAATTTCATCGTCAGGCTCAATTCTGATTTAAACTTCATAATTCCAGGATCATCAGCCCGTCTTCTATCCTCATTCTTTTTCATAAGCATCATGTAGTCTTTGTCATGGTAAGTTTTAATCACTCGGCCAATATTGTTCCTGCCTGTAATGGTTGGGACATTCGCCTTCTGGTAATGCAAAAGCACGTTGTCAATGGTGGCAGATAAAGCCTGGTCCCAATGCATATCCCGAAGGTTTGCTAACAGACATTGTAAGACCTGCCTATTAGTTGGCAGTTTGTAGCCCTTTATTTCCTTTTCTTCTTCTCGGGGTACGATGCCCAATAACATTCTGACATACTCATCATCTTGCTGTGTATCCATGATTAAATTCTCTATTCATAACATCAAATCACTGTCAAGGGAAAAGAAAAGAGCATCATTAAAATTAAATGCAATAAAATAATACATCGAAAATTTGTGGGTCAGCGTTCCAGACCCGGAAATGAAAATCTGATAAGATGTGCTATTTTCACACTTATTTATGAAGTTCATAAGCTGAAATAGCAATACTTGCTGGTACAACGGTGCTAGCTCAAACATGCACCGATCTCCAAGAAAATTTACAGGGGTGTTTCCTAGATAAATACACAACAATAAAACTTTGAACAGCATTGTAGGACCATTTTTTGATTTTTGGAGGGCAACGGTCACACCCTAATATAGGTAGTTGACTTAACTGGTTGGTTGAATAATTTGGGATACCAAAATAGAATATCGCCGAAGTTTCCTTCTCTTGTTTTTCTTAAAAGTTCATCTATGAGAGGCAGTTTGGGTAGATCTTAAGATGTTGGTGACATCTTATTTTAGCATCCAAAATTATTTAACAATTATAAAATAAACAAATAGCATCCCAAATACAAGCAGTTGGCAAATGTGTACTAGGGTGTGACCGTTGCCCTCCAAAAATCAAAAAATGGTCCTACAATGCTGTTCAAAGTTTGTGTTGTGTATTTATCTAGGAAACCCCTGTAAATTTTCTTGGAGATCGGTGCATGTTTGAGCTAGCACCGTCGTACCAGCAAGTATTGCTATTTCAGCTTATGAACTTCATAAATAAGTGTGAAAATAGCACATTTTATCAGATTTTCATTTCTGGGTCTGGAACGCTGACCCACAAATTTTCCACTTATTATTTTATTGCATTTAATTTTAATGATGCTCTTTTCTTTTCCCTTGACAGTGATTTGATGTTGTGAATAGAGAATTTAATCATGGATACACGGCAAGATGAGTATGTCAGAATGTTATTGGGCACCGTACCCCGAGAAGAAGAAAAGGAAATAAAGGGCTGCAAACTGCCAACTAATAGGCAGGTCTTACTATGTCTGTTAGCAAACCTTCGGGATATGCATTGGGACCAGGCTTTATCTGCCACCATTGACAATGTGCTTTTGCATTACCAGAAGGCGAATGTCCCGACCATTACAGGCAGGAACAATATTGTCCGAGTGATTAAAACTTACTATGACAAAGACTACATGATGCTTATGAAAAAGAATGAGGATAGAAGACGGGCTGATGATCCTGGAATTATGAAGTTTAAATCAGAATTGAGCCTGATGATGAAATTTTATAAGAACACAGTGTTGAAAGACATGGCGGCTGCGAAAAAGGGGAAAACTCAGGCTGAACAAGATGCCATTGATACTGACATACTCTTTATGAAAAGCATGCTAAGTGTCAGAGTAGCTACCTACTCTGGGGTAAACAAAGTACTCACAGAAAAGGTTCAGAAGCGACAGAAAAGGCAGATGTGAGAAGAGAAGCGACAAGAGAGAGAGCAATGTGATCATGCTGAGAATGTACAGGCTGATATTGATTCACCTATTAGCTCTGATGAGGCCAGCACTGCTGAACCAAAGAGAAAACATCGGAGAACAGTGAAAGAGGGAGTTTCAATTTTTGTGCCCCATGATATTCTGAAGTCGGCAGAACTTGTTTCATGCAGTGTTTGAAACAACATCTTGCCGACCCAGCTGAGTGCAATTGTGTACTCCCTTGTATCTGCATGTGGTGGAGATACATCAAAGCTGAGTCTAAATGCAAGGACGCGCCCACCGATACCGAGCTTCCATCGTGTCAGAATAAGTTTAAAAATCATGGATGAATGGCAACCATCAGACAAAGTACTGGTGCACTGGAATGGTAAACTTATGGACACGCTGGATTCCAAAGGCACTGATGACCGCCTGCCCATTCTTGTGTCTGGTGTCAATGGCAAAGCTTCTTGGAGTCCCACCTCTTCCGCATTTGACTCAAAAAGCTGGCCTGGTTCAAGGAGACTTGATATCAACAGCAACCAAACAACTTCTGGTCGATTGGGAGTGTGAACAGAATGTCGTTGGTATGGTTTTTGACACAACTTCATCCAATACAGGTAAACCTATTTCAAACATCAGCGTGAATTTATCACGACATTAATACCAAAATACAGTGAATGATTTAACAGAAATCTGCAAAAAGCACGTGCCTGAAAGGGTGGCCTTAAACTACAATTACATTTTTTTTTTCAGGCCAAAAAACAGCTGCTTGCGTCTCCCTCCAAAAGGAATTAGAGCGTGCCGTATTCTGGTGCGCCTGTCGCAGGCATGTGGGCGAAGTCATCCTAGGTGTTTGCTGGGATTGCTTGAAAGTGGAGGGCTCTTCAAGTCCAAACATAATGGTTTTCCAGAGGTGAGTCATAAGCTTTACAAAATAACAAGGAATATTATTATCTAATGAACAAATTTAGTGGAATTTCTTTTATTAGACTTATAAGATATACTAACAGCAAGCAAATGATCGATCATATCAATCTTAATACCCCTAAAGCAATATTATAGATTAGTACGAAATACAATAATCCCAATAATTGCATTTCTAGGTTCAAGAACCATTTCTCTCAACTGGCGTACAATGAAAAAAAGAAATACTACTACCCCGCAATGCCTGGAGTGTTTGAGGAGCGCCAGCAGGAGATGGCTGACTTCTTCCGTGAATCTCTAGCCCAACCATTTGCACGTGGTGACTACAAGGAGCTGGTAGAGCTTTGTCTGCTACTTGTAACTAAAGGATCCGAGCCAGTGAACTTCACAATGGTCTACCCGGGCACACTTCACAAAGCAAGGTGGATGGCTAAACTGCTCTCTACCCTCAAGATTGTTCTTTTGTCAGGCCAGATCAAAGAGCAGTTTCCCAAAGCTGAGGTTGTGACTAAAAGTCAAATCAGCAAGTTAGAACGGTTTGCTGTGTTCACAGTTGCTGTTTATGTCCCATGGTGGATTGTTTGCCCCGTTCCAGCAAGTGCGTCACTGAATGACTTGAATTTGGTCGAAACCTTGGCTGAATTTGCCCCATATGACGCCACAATAGTTGACAAAGCACGTGTGGCACTCGGTAGACACACTTGGTACCTAACTGAGGAGTTGGCCCCACTGGCTTTGTTCTCATCCCAAGTACAAGAAAGGACAAAAGAGGAGATGAGGAAGGCCCTTCTTTGCCATGAAGGCACTGAAGTTACTAAGAGAGTGGGGCTCAATCATGGGGGCTATGGAAAGCCATATCTTCCCCCTGTCCCAGAAAGTGGCACTGCCCTGGTGGACCTAATTGGGCCTGACTCAAGCCGGTTCTTCACCATTTTAGGCATGCCCTATCAGTTTCTCCACAGTCCAGCCAGTGAATGGGTGGATCATGACGACTACCTGAACATGAAACGGGTTGTGGACAAGCTTCAGGTCATCAATGAGGCTGCAGAGCGTGGTGTAAAACTTTGCCATGACTTTCTTAATGTTGCCAGGGATGAGGAGTGCTTTCAAGAAGTCCTTCAAGTAGTTGAAAATGACAGACTCTGCGTTCCTAATCAGCGCAAATGATCATCTGTTTCCAAACAGAAATCATGGTTTCTTACTCTAGAGAAATAATACCTTGTGAATATATGATAAAACCCCTTAATGTACCATGAGAGAATAAGAATGATTAACTTTTTTGTGTTAGTGATAACAGCTTTTAATTAAGACAGGCAAATGATTTGTGTTAATATCCCTTATGATGGTTGTGTAATCTCATATATGTATAGGCGCATATGCCGTATAAGCAAAATCGCTATTTTTCAAATTGCTGGTGCTCACTCGAACATGACTCCAGATTTGAAAAAATTTACTGGAGCACAGCTCTGAATTTACTTTTTTTTCCCTTACACCACTAGATAGGTTAATGATAGTAAACTCTTGAATTGACGACATACCAATTACAAATTGTTTTAGCTAAACATAATAATACAATAATGTACAGTTTATAACTCACCTTAAGTTTATTTATTCATTGCAGCAGCAACAGTGGACGATGTTAGACCTTGCATGTAGGCATTTGTTGTGAATTTACCGCCATGTATGCTTGGCCACTGATCAATGGCTTTCTGTGTGATCATTACAGCAGATCTAGTGCCTGGAGCTGGACCCTCCTTCACAATTCTGCACAGCTTAGTCAAATGAGATGGCTTAATGGATTCTTTGTGTTCAAGAATGGAGAATGTCCCTTCAGCTGGTACTTCACTCCAGGCAGTTGATCCATCTTTATCAAAATGCTTTAATCTCTCTGTGATTCCTTTCCACAGCTGTTCTATATATTCTGTCAGCCAATTTATCACTGAGTCTTTTGTAAAACTACTTTCAGATCTGGTTCTGGATGGTCTAGCAACTTCAGCAACCTGGTAGTAATCAGAACATTTCTTAATGTATTTGTAAACTTCATTTAGGATGTAATCCTCAGCTGTTAGTTCCTTTTGCTGCCCTGTGGTATCGTGCTTAAATTCAGAAACTACATCATTTGCATTTCCTCCATTAGCTAATTTGGAAATTGTTTCAATCACTCTTAACATAACAGTTTTCCCTCCTTCTTTATAAATATATTTTCTACAAATTCTGCACTAACTGTGGTTTTTTTGAGCTACTTGCAACATAATCTTTGTTACATAGGAAATCAATACATAGAACTTGGCACTAATTTCTTTCTCTTGTGGATGATCAAAAAACACACAATTTTCCACATCTGTCCAAATTGATCAAATTTGTAATTAACCATGCGAGTATCAGATTTGAGTTTTGGTCTCTTAAAACCAATGATATTGTCAAGAACCATATTGGTATAGTCAAGGCCTGATCTCAGATTTGAAGAGTGATTCTGAATAAAGTCTAAAAGCTCACTTAGTTTACAAATTTTCTTCAATGCATCAACGTGGGCTCTGTTCACAAGATGCATTAAGTCCCATCAAAATTTGAAATTTTCTCCAAACAACTTTTCATTTCATTTTGTTTTTAAATGGCTCGTTGTCCTTACAAAAAGCCCCATCTCCAACCATTCCAGATACCTTGGATTTAATTGCTTCTTCAGATAGTTTCAAGTGATTAGGAGACTTCAACACATCAAAAATTTCATTGGCCAAATAAACTCCTGATTTGCTGCGTACTAAATTTATCCCAGCAAGTTTTACAGTCTTATCTTCTTCACTCATAACTAATACAACTAGCATGCTTAATCCCAAAATTGTTCCAATGTCAGCTGTTATTGTTACTGAAGTTTGTTCTAAGAACCACTTTACAGTTTGTTCTTTAAGTTGATTATCTAATAGCTCACAAATTGTCTCGCACGCATGTGTGCTATGATTCAAATTTCCAACCTCACAACCTGACCTATGTAATACAGCTAGAAGTACTGGATATAGAGCCCATGCAGTGTTTGTTTTCATTATGTAGTATAAGATGTTGCCACATAAGTCTTCTATGCGTTTAGTAGTGTTCCGAGAAGATGTTTTCATCACTTCAAACAGCAGCTCTTTGATGATGCTGAAGTTTAATTAAATGTCTCTTCAGGTGGGTTTTCAGATTTCTAAACCATCTCTCTTGATTTTCTCCTTGTTTGCATACATAGGTTAAATCTTTAACATTGAAGTAACCTTTTATGTTAGAATGTTTGTCTGAAGCACATGCTTTGGGGTCTGTGCAAGCTATGCAATATAATGTAAACATTTTATCATCAGAAGCATCATCAATATCTTCTTGATTATCATCATCATCATCCTCAACAGCTATATCTACATCAGGCATATTAGTGTCACTATTTGCAATGTTTTCCATTATATCACTTGGTACTGAAAATGAATCATCAGCATGCCCTAGATCCTTCTTTTCCACCAATTTGAATGTAGATTTGATCAAATCATTGTTCAGGATTTCTTGTATTGATTTACACTTGCTTAAATGGGCTATGGAAATGTCAAATTTGTTGCGTTTTGCTTTATTAGATTTGGATGCAACACTTGAACTTGAAGGCATATTTTGACTCTTCTCTTTATTAACCACAACAGCTTGGTGAGTTTCTTTTGTTAGGCGCAAAATTGCATTCATGTCTTCTGGATTTGGGAATTTTCAAATTCCTCTAAAGCAGTTTTGTTAGTCTGATGCGCAGATTCCTCACTTACATTTTGTTTCTTAGGTGGAGGAGAAGCACTTTCTTCAGTCTGTGAAACATCTAGTGAAAAGTTTCATTTTCTAGATTAGCAGTTGATGAAGTTGGTTCATTTTTCTGAGGTCTAGCACTAGCACATTTTGTGAACAAACTAAATGACTGCTTTGCCGTATCTCTTTGCTGCACTTCATCCTGGTATTTCTTCACTGCAATATCTAAGCTGTGGGCCCAAACTCTGGGACCTCTTGTATTGTAACAAATATTTTTTTTGGAATTAAAATGTTCCTCCCAGTTTTGCTTCTTTGAATATTTGTTCTTGCATTGACCACAAAAGTAACCCCTTTTAACACCCTCACTTTTCTCTCCAACTTCATCAATATTAGGATCCATTATTGATTATTGACTACCTGAAAAATACAAAATAAGTAAAAGTTAGTAAATATAGTATGGTAAAAGTGAGTAAAAGTAAGTAAATATAGTACAATGAAAGTAAGTAAAAGTAAGTGCTTTAAACTTAGTAAAAGTAAGGAAGAGTAAGTAAAAGTAAGTTTAAACTTAACTAAACTTTTCAATTATAGAGTCATGGTGGATTACTTAAAACCGCACAAGTAATTATCTGGCCAATTTATCAAACCTGGCCGAGATCAATGGAACATAGTCCAATCCTGATAATTTTAATTATCAAAACATTGAAGCTTAACAAAAAATAAAAATAATTGTTAAATATGGAATTACCAACTAAACTTAAAATAACTAAATTTGTAATTTAAAAAAATTGGTTTGTACAAGAACGTATACGCAAAAAAATTGCATAACGTCTAGCGGATGAACAAAACCCAAACCCAAATTTACTTTTTCTCATGGTCAAATTTACTGGAGCAATGCTCCCAAGATCCCAGGAATCTGGAGTCATGCACTCGAATATGCATGAATCTTCAAAAAATTGCACGTGGGTATTTTTTATGTCAATATGCAACACCAAAATTTTGAATAGCATTGTAGGACAAAGTTGGGGCAACTGTCACACCCTAATGTGTACTGGTATATTTAGTCGCTTCCTGACATTATTGACTGCCTGGTTAGGTCAACTGTACACCCTTGATGATTGGTTAGATTAAGTTATGATATTTTCATTTAAACTAATGAAAATAGCATGACTTAACCAAACCAATTAGCTATCAAGGGTGTACAATTGACCTAACCAGGCAGTCAATAATGCCCAGTTAGGTCAACTGTTATGCCCTTTATGATTGGTTAGGTTAAGTTGTGATATTTTCATTTAAACTAATAAAAATTTGCTTAATCATTTGATTCATCAAAACAAAGCTAATGCTATTAAATAATTTGGGATGCTATTTGTTTATTTTTGGTTGGTTGAATAATTTCTGACACCAAAATAGGATATTGCCGAATTTAATCAGGAAAAAAAAATAATACTTACAAGGTTAATTGCATCAGCAGGCAAGTTTTTAGAGGGAACTAAAGAAAATATGAACAATTTTATTGATCATACACCAATGTGCATCCAGAACCAACTAAGAAGCACTTGGGCAAAAAAAAAAATTACTACAAACCAAAAGAAACAAACAACATTAGTCCTATACTCCCATACCACACACAAAAATGTCAACATAAAATAAAGCCATTAAATTATTGGCCATCACCAACCCATCACTATACAAAGAAGACAGGATTTATAGAATAAAAGGAACTTGCATTGCCTGAAACCACACCCACTTAAATTTTGTTTAAAATTGCTATACAGGGTTGTTTATGTTGAAAAACACAAAATTTCGAGTTTCAGAGTAATAGTTCAAAAGTTATGGCCCCCTAATTTTGGTGGTGGGGGCTGGCCCCTTAATTTTTAAAAGTCTATAACTCAGTCCCTAATTGAGCTAGGAAAAAACTTTAAAGACCATTTGAAAGCTCAAATCCTAAAGAATAATTGACTAAGTAATAAAAGACATTTAATCAAATAGTTAAAAAGTTATATCAGTTTGAATATTTTTGGGGGGGCCCCATCCCTATGATACAGATATTCAAGATTTTTTTTTCGTCATTTTGTACCTCAATTACTCTTCTATATGACTTAGTCAATGACATTGTGTATTTTTCCCCTTCATTAGATGGTGGTGGAGGTTAGAAACGCATTCTATTTGCTGGACTTTGAACTTACACCATTATGCCTGTTTTACTTATCAAGCTCTTATAAGATCTTTTCCTTGACTTACAAGTTGATTAAGTATAGCTATAAGATAAATTTATTAGTGTTTTCCTAAAACTCAAAAATAATAATAACTGTCTCTCAACTTTGTCAATCTTCAAAGGCAAAAAAAATACTGCTAGTATAGTTACCTATGTTTTATTGAACAAATTAAGACGTTACTTGAATAAAAATAATTGTTATACAACACATTAAATCTGAAACATTTTTGATACCTAGCCTAATTCTCAGTATCATGTATTTCAAAGATATACATAACTCTGGTGCCAGATTGAATATTAGGAGTTGACATTTCATGAAGGATGTTTTTGGCTTCTACCCAACATCTTTATTAGTTGGAAATATCTATTGTTTTTGTTGGAAATAGGAGTTAGAAACTTGATTCTATAATCTTGGAATTCTTCTGAATAATCTAAAATGATTCATAGATATTTTCTACCATACTTTCCCACGGGAAATTTTTGCTCATTTGATAAATCTGGACTTGTGTCTGAGTCACCTTGTTCAGAGTTCATAACCCTAACAACATCGCAGTCATTGGAGTCTGAAACTAAATAAGCTTTAATGTGACTCTGATACATTGGCACAATTCTGTGAAAACCTCATGTGCCCTTCACTGACACTGCTTTTTCAAACCTACTACTGAGTCTGTTTTATTATGATTTATTTGTTCTTTTATAATGAATTTAAACTTGGACTCAAAATTTTGTGTACAAAAGTCATAGAAACTCTGCGGAGACAAGATGTGTCCTGTTGTTGTTCTTTGCAAACTAGCTTTAGCTGCTGCTCTCTTCACACTTCCCCCAATGCCATCACAGGCATTTTTGCCATGACTAGTGGTTCCACACTGCCTTTATACCAAAATCTGTTTCATGATGGCATAAATTGCTGAAATTAAAATGGTTTTTGTATTGTCCAGCACAACAATCAGAAAAATATTTCATTGTTTTCACATTAGGGAATCTCGCTTTAATGTCTTGAACTAAAAATTGTTGAAATGTATACACTGCTGCGGTGTTATGATCTAAAATATCACTGATGATACAATAGCTAGTGTGGCTCAATTTACCATCTTCCATTTTATATACAACCATTGGGTGTAATGTAACTTGTTCATTTGTCCAATGGAAGCTCTGTGGTGCATCTTGAGTGATGAAAGAATAGTTCTCAGAAAAGTCTCCCAGTACTAAAACTTCATCTTCACTGAGATTTTGCTTAAGGGTCTTCATGTAGAGGCTTTGATTCTTGGCCATATGATAATGATGAGTAAGAGAATAAATTGATTCTGAAAGTTTTTCAATGAATTCCTCCACTGTAACAGTTACATTTGACAAAGTTGCCCTGTCAGTGCTGGTCCACTGGTCATATTCAATTGAATCCCTGGAAATCAGTACATTTAATGTATTCAAATAGTTATCTACACCAGCAACACCAGGACATTCTCTACACTGGTGTAACATACATTTAATGTTGTCCACATCACAGACACTTTTTTGAATCAATCAATGAATGATAAGTCAAGTCCTTGTCACCAATTGCTGAAACCATTAATTTGGGGTTCTGGTGATAGGTACACAAACAAACTGAGTGTGTACCTGTACCTCTAGTAATAACACACCATTTGGGTCTAAGAGCTGCAAATGTTGAAAAACTTAAACTTGAGTCAGTTTCTTTATACCTAAGATATAGTTCTTTCAAATTACTGAGTAAGATGCTTTTGCTTGTAAATTTTGTTTCTATCTTTGTCTCTAACACTAACACAGTCCTCTTTTCCTGGATACACCTGACTAAATTCTGGGTCCTCATAAAAAGCTGTCACATTAGAAATAGTTTCATCGCTTATCTTTTTCTCTTTATTGTATTTAGGAACATTTGGCAATATTCCATACTGTTGCTTCATGCTCCTGGCTTTATCAACAAGATATCTACTAACCCCAAAGAACTCTTGAGTTTTTGAGATCGTGTATGGGGATAGAGTAAGAATCTGCAAAGTTCTTTGGTAGGAAGTTGTAGAGTTGAATGCTTCGGTGAGCTCCCTCATCATAGTTTTGTACCTATTAGATAAATAAAAGGTAGGGGATATCAGAATTTTCTTAAATTGAAATTATTAATTTAATGTACTCTAAGATCAGGACCTAAATAGAAAAAATATAAGAATATCTACCTTCCATGGATATTTTTTAGACATTGTTAAATGGTGTGATTGTGTTCTGTACATAAGAATGATATTGAAGAAAAGTTAGGCTATTAGGCATCGTCCAAAATTTAGAATTACTGTAAGTTACAGCAACAAATTTTCATGATTTAATAACTAATCAGAATTCATTTATTGTACATAACTATTTTTTTGCAATTCCTTAAATTGTTAAAGAATGTTATGTTTACAAGTTTGATAAAACAGCATTATTTTGATAACCTATGAAACAATGTATACACAAAGATAAAAAGTTTAGATGATTTTTAAAAATCATATGCATTTTCTGATAACTATACTTTTCAAAAATAAGTCCCCAAATTATAATTCATACACTACTTATGGAATTTTATTGGTGAAATCTCCATTTCTTCAAGAATGTTCTTAATTTGTTCTCTACAGAATCTCACCAGGATTGTCAGTTTGCAAATGTGTACTTCCTGGACTGCTTTGAAATGAAGAGGTACTTGTAGATGACTCGGTTTCAAAAACATCATTAAATAATTTATCAGGTTCAAGTTCATTTAATCTTACAGAACAGTTTGTACAAACTTTCCAATTAAGGAGTGTAGGATTTTTTCCATTACATTTAATGGTAAATTTCTTAAACCCTTTAAGATTCTTTTGTCTCTTAAAGGGGTCAACACTGTTTATGATAATTTAAATGGTAAGCCATGTTTAAAATTTATGTATTAGCTTCAGTTCCTGTAATAAATAGAAAGAATATTAAATGTTAATGATATTTAATGATAACAGGCAAACACAAGCACAGCCAATATATGCAAGGCACTAAAATAATATGGTAAGCAGATACCATGACTACACAAGCGTGATACCACTCGACCTTACAAACAGGCAGTACAAATTATCTCTTATTTTAATAATGTGTGTATGTATGTGTGCATTATATATAGTTAGGCTAAAACTATTACCGTATGTAGTTAGTATAGCCCAATTCCTGAACTTGGGCTAATATGTCGTCTTTTCACTAGCAAGTACCTTGTAGTAAAGTGCAAAAAAATATACAACTTAAAGGTAAAAATACAGTCATTGACTAAGTCATATAGAAGAGTAATTGAGGTACAAAATGACAAAAAAAAAATCTTGGATATCTGTATCATAGGGGGTGGGCCCCCTCTCCCAAACTGATATAACTTTTTAACATTTGATTAAATGCATTTTATTACTTAAGAGTCAATTATTCTTTAGAATTTGAGCTTTCAAATGGTTTTTAAATTTTTTTTCCAAGCTCAATTAGGGACTGAGTTATGGACTTTTAAACATTAAGGGGCTAGCCCTCACCCCAAAATTGGGGGGCCCATAACTTTTGAACCGTTACTCTGATTGCGCTAAAACTTGAGATTTCTTGTTTTTGCACAAAAACAACCGTATATATCAAATTTGAGAAAAATCCAAGTCAGAGTGGTTACAATTTTTTTTTTTTTTTTTTTTTTGCATGATTTGTCCTGGAATGATCATTAGTGAAAAAGAACCAATGATAAAGTCTACTGCCATTTTTGTTGTTTACATCCTCTAAGCCAATCAGTGATCATCTCAAAATGTATACAGTACCCTGCCAAGATACCTAGTGGTTGTGTCGCAGTAGGTCTCTTCATATTTGCTATCTACATGTGTTTTGTGAACATTTTATGCCCATCATGTCTGAGAAATGGCCTTCAAGTGAGTGTGTGGGTAAACCAGCCAAGGTGCCCAGGTAAGTCATTAGTATGGATGTGAAAATGAAAGTAATATGAAGGGTTGATGTGGGTTGGTCACTTGGCTTGGCTTCCTCTACTGTTAAAATGATTTATCATTTTGATTGATTTTGCTATTAAGCAAGAACCCATCTCCGTAAGCACCATGTTATAATGGCCTCTGTTAATGAATTTTACGCTTAGTGGACAAACCTCAAGAATGTATCTTGTCCATTAAAAGAGGTATGATGGTAGTTGTTTTGGATTCCTCTAATTTTCATTAGGGGTACACTGGATACAAGTTTTTCATATCTGGCTGAATACTGGATATGGCCATATCTATCCAGCTGGGTATATATTATTAGGTACCATATTATTTTTACACTCATATTGCTGTGTTTTGTTTTGCATTGGGGGCAAGCGCCCCCCCAAATATAAGATAAATAATAATTTAAGTATATTCAGATGCTTAATTGTTTTGTTCTCTTTCAGGTTCTTGTGTTCTATTAAACTATTAAGTATTAATCATGACAAGTTTTGTGTGGTCACTGTATACAATAAATGATCCTAGCAATATCACTGCAAAGTAATATTTGCCAAAAGATTATCAAACGTGGGACGGAGAAAGGTGGCCAAAAGTCTTTTAGCACAATACCTCTTCATAATCATTTGAAGATTAATCACCCAAAAGAGTATGCTGAAGCCAAAAACGAAAATGACAAAAAAAGAATAGCTGCGACTGAATCAAAGGAAATAGGCATAGATAGAATACGGGCTAGACTATCAACTTCTACTGGTAGTACTCTGAAAGAAAAGAAAATGGACCAAATGAGTAAGCAGATCTCAATAGAGGAAAGCTTTTCGTCTAAAAAAATATGGGACATCAATGACTCCAGGTCTGTGATGATTCACCGTAAAATTGGCATGATGATGGCTTTGGAGAACCAGCCATTTACTTTAGTTGAAGATGATGGTTTTATTGATCTAATGGCCTACCTCCAACCCAGATATCTCTTACCGAGCAGAAGGTACTTCTCTGATTACTATAATTCCTCATCTTTATAATGAGTTCATCTAAAATTGCTCAGAAGCTGGAAGAAGTAAAGCATGTCAGCTTTTCTTCAGATATATGGACATGCACAACCTCAAGAAAGTTTTATATCATTATTGGGTCACTGGATAGGTAAAGATTTTGAAAGATACAATGCTGTGCTACATGCCTCTCATTTCTCAGGGTCGCATACTGGCAAGAATATATCTGAAAAGTTTCACTCTATGTGGGATAGTTGGGATCTTGATGCAAATAAGAGGAATTTATTGGTGAGGGATGGAGCTAGTAATATGGCTTTTGGTAGTGACCTGGCTGAAATACCTTCAATACACTGCAGCATTCATTTACTCCAACTGGTTATTAGTGACTCAATTATGGTTCAGAGGAGTGTAACCGATATCCTTGCAAAAATTTGCCGCCTTGCAACTCACTCTAATCATTCTCCTTTGGCCTGTAACAACTTCAAACACATTCAAGTGCAGCAAAATCTTGAGCCTCTCCTATTGGTTCAAGATGTCCCAACACATTGGAACTACATATTTGATGCTAGAAAGATTATATAAATAAAAAATTCCAGTGCAACTGTATTTGGCTGATCATAGTGAATTACCTACCATCACATCTTTCAAGCGGACACTGATACGAAATCTCCTTAAAATATTAAAATCATTCTTCCAACTAACTCAGGAAATGAGTTTGTAAAAATCAACTTTGTCTTCCGTAATCCCAAGCATTTGTATTTCACAAAGATTTCCTTCAAAGATTGGCCATGATGACCAAGGTGTTCAAATGACAGAGAGAACTCCTAACTTCTCTTCGAGCACGTTTCTTGTCGGAGAGTAATGATGGGAAGTCTTTGAAAAACAGGGCTTATGTGACTGCGACTGCAATAGATCCGCGGTATAAGTTATCTTTCTTTCAACAAGATCAAAAAGAGCAGGCTAAATCCTGGCTGATTGAAGAAGTCATAGGTATTGAAAATGACGAAGGTGGTAATGATTCAAGTGGAAGTGAAAGTTGTTCAAATTCCAGTTCTCCTATGCGAAAGAGGAAAGATGAAGAGGACATTCTTGAAGCATGTTTTATGGAGATCACAAAAGGAGAGCAATCTGGGGAAGTAAGTTACAAGAGAAGAAAGGTTGAAAAAAAGACTGCTCCTGTTCTACTGATTGCAGGGGAGTTAGACCGATATGCATATTTTCTGAATATGGAAACATCTATGAAGCAAGGTGATCCCAAATATTGCCTAAAAGAGGAGAAATGCTGTGGTTTCTGCACCACAATGGAAAAAAGTTCTAAATCACAGTTGTTTTTTTTTTATTCTGAAGACCTCCAGGCTGAATGGTGGCATCTGACCTACACAATACTGCCCTCCATTCATTGATTTCATTCCAGGCATTTTATATTGTATTCACTGTATTGTTTTACATTTGTCAAGCTTATGTTTTGTATTGTTTTGAAAAAAAAGGAGAAAGAATGGAAAGCAAGTGCAGGGTAGGGTGTCTCATTAATACATAGAATTTTTTTTTTTTCGATTTTCTTTTGCTCGCGAATGCTGCCCTGATTTCAATAGGCATAGAGGTTCTAAAAATCGAAAAATGATGGGAATCGAACAGTATTTAGAGGTCACTCAAGTTTAACACTTTCTTGTAGCTATTTAGGAAAAAAAAGAAATTTCTATCATTCTCTTATTCTCTTTATTTCTGAACAAAAATGAAAATAAACGAAATGCACCTTTCATTAATTGAAATAAGCGCGTATAAATGGATTGTTTTCATCATCAATCTGTCCTACACTACTTGATTTTACTCTTCAAGCTCTCCTTCGTCTTGACGGGGATCAACTTCTGGTGAGCCCGAACCACCTTGAGGATGAATTGCTTCTGCTTCTCATCACGCGTGATGGTTGAATTGAATCTTTTCATCAAAGCGATACCACGCTCGGCGGCGTCATTGACCACCTTCAGGGCTTTCACCCTCTTTTCCGCCGTGATCCAATCCTGGTCATTGATCCAATCCTCTGGATCTTTCATGAGGAAGGTGGGAGACTCAGATTCTGGAAGGATCGCGCGGAAGAAGACTTCTTTTGTTCTCCGGGTGACGAAGAGCTCGATGGATTGCTGTGGATTGAAGTTCTTCGGATCGATCCGCTTGAGTCCTTTCTTCGTGGTGGGGGATTGAAGTCGTTGGACCATCTTTAGCTTCGTGTCCTTTGGAATGTGGTCGTCAAAGAAACCAAGCCCCACGAGATCCTCTGAGAGGTACCACAGGTGCCTTTTCAAGGCCATGGATGCCGTGTGGCTGACTTCCTTGTCAGGGTAGGCCTTGAGCAGGCGAAGGAACTCTAGGTCATTCAGTGGAGCTTGATTCGAGACCATTGCCTCATTCCACTGCTTCACGTACACGAGGGAGATGAACAAACACAGCCGCCGAAGTCCTCCTCCTTCCCTGGCTGTCAGGTCCAGTTGGTGACGGAACATGAAAATCTTGAGGGCATAGATGGCTTTGGCCATCCATCTGGCGTGGTGATAGGCCCCAGGCTGACGAAATCCCCCTGGACCTGACCGCCAAGGAAGCGGTAGGAAGGATGAGGAGTTCACGGTAGTCTTCTCGGGGATGTGTGCCGTGGGAAAGCGTCTGCTGCAGGTATTTCTTCATGGAAGACGCTTGATTTGCCCAGTTGTCAGTTGTTGTGGGATTGCTTTCGTCACCGATGGACAAGAATGACCCTTTGTCAATGGAGGCCCACCACTGTTGAAATCTTTTGAAGAGGAGAATGTCAGGGGAAGAGGATGGCCCCAGACATCGCACGAAGACATCCTTGAGTAAGATCTCCAAGACATGGTGACGGCAAGCCAACCACAACATGGAATGGCCAAACTCCTGCTCAATGCGAACGCAAGCACCTTGGATCATCCCAGCATTCACAGCTGTGGTGTCGAATCCCAGTCCAATGATTTGCTCCAAAATGCCAAAAGCCTGGACTTCCTGGAGTATGGCTGCAGCCTGTTCTTTTCCAGTGCCGTCCACCGCAACGGGTACACCAAGAAGCTCCTCGACTCCCTCGCCCGTCACCACAACAGCAATCTGGTCAACCTCCTCCTCCTCCTTGGTGATATCTTCCAACAGTTTCCCATCCCAGTGCAAGACTAAAGGACCAGAAGCTTCGAACTTTCGGGTCAACTCTTCTCCCATCTCCTTTCGGATCTTGTTCCGTGTTCGATGAACAGTTGCTGGCGAGATTACCAGGTCATCCAGGTCATGACCCAAACTCTGAGCTGCTGCTGCAAAGGACGACGTTGCTTGTCTCACGGACATGTTGTCGCGATCCCAAGCAGCGATGAGATTCGGGTCCGTGAGGGCATTCATTCGCCTTTTCTTTTGAGTCTGGGCCTTGCTGGTGCTGGGTGCTTGGTACATCTCGTTGTCATCATCCTTGTCTTCCGTGTTCATTTCAGTGCTGCTACCATCCACCTCCAAGATCGCTACCTCCATGAGCTGTGTCACCCCAGCATCCCATTTACTCTTCCTAGCCGTGGCTGCAAGATCCCTCTTCTGCTTCACAGCTTTCTTCTTCGCTGTCTTCTGGTCCACCCCCGCAAGACTTGACGACATCCTGTCTTCCCTCTGCGAGGTGAGAAAATCCTTGTCCTCCTGAGGGACCTTGGAGGAGGATAGCGTGGAGGAGTGAGCCACATCAAACACGTCTTCCAAATCCGACTTGAACATCCCCTCCTTGTACCGGTAACCCTCTTGCGGCTTTGTCCTGTTCTTCTTGAGTGCGTCGTAGGTATCGATCAACTTCACCAGCTTCTCCCCTGCGTACTTCTTGGTGGTAGTTGGTATGTTGGCCTTCTCCCAGATGGGCCAGATGGTTTCCACCACCAGGCGAATGCTCTCCGATTTGGTCTTCCTTCCCTCTTGGTCTTGGTGGTGGTGGAAGTAAAGGAGCAGGCATTGCTCCTTCGATGGAAGTCGTGGACAAACAATCGCTGCAATTGGGGCCTTGTCCAGCAACCACAACTGGTTTCCTGCTCTAGTAACCATCACCTGCGAAAGAGAAGAAAATCTTGTATAAGTGAAACAGAAGTGGCGAACTTGAGTGACCCCTAAAAATCCTCCTACAGCTATCAAATTTTGTGATAATCCTTTATAAAGGTGTAATACAGGCAAGCGTCGCCCTGACCCGAAATCCTCCATTCGTATATTTGAGACACCCTAGTGCAGGGGTCTAGCAATATTTTACTCTTTTTAAAAAATTTAATGCCTAGAGCCCTAGATGTTTTTATAAAAAGCTCTTATTATATTAACAGAACTGTAATCATTAAGGATGGACAGATGTTTTATTTATTCTTGTCATCAGTATTGTGTTGATTTAATATAAAAGTATTGCTGGACTGGTTTAGGGGTGGGCCCTGGAGGGTTTTCCATTTTTTTTTATATAAAATATTTGTGATGTGTTATATTATGGCAGTTTTTCATACAGGTGTTAATTTTCTAATGTCTTGGCCTATATCGGGCATATCTGGCTGGATAGTGGATATGACCCATATCCTGCTGGATACCGGATATTTCGCAATATCTGGCCAGATATCATATCTGGTGTACCCCTAATTTTCATAGGGGTTTTGTAAGTTTGCTCTTGTGGGTAGACATTTAACTGTTCCTCCAACACTATCACATGCCTCTTTTTCATGAGAAATGGCCAGTAAGTGCTATTCCATTGGTATGCCAAAGTTTTCTTTATATTAAACAACTTTTAAGAAATGGTTTTTATTTTTATTTTTATGCTGTAATGTTACTCCATCTGAAAAGTACAGAATCTTTGATACCTTTCCAATCTTTGTCTTAAGGAATGGAATTAACTTTTTCTGAAAAGTATGTAGCTACTGTATCATGTGTTTTTGGGTCAGAAATCATAACACATTAGTGAAATGCTTACTTGCTCAAATCTTTATAGTAGTACACAAAAGGATATAGTGTTATTTGCTTATTGTTCAGTGAAAACCCTGTGCTGCATCTTGTAAAACAAATGAGTAATTGTCTCATGTCTCTCACTATTACACAGGGTTCGCAAAAACCTAAAAACCTGTGGGTTTTTGGGTTTCATAATTTAAATTAAAGTTATAGCTATGATTTTTAGAATTTATATATTTTGTTTCAGTTTTTAAGGTCACTTTCAACTGAAGAAGATGATAGTGTGATGTTGAAACATATTGTGTTTTCATTTAACAAAGTGTGGCTTTTGTTCTATTTTGAATCAACACGATATTAGGGTAATTCTACGAGAAATAGACAAATGAAGTACATGGTAACCTCTTCAGAATTCATGAAACTTGGTGTGAGGGTTGGTTTAGGTCAAAATTACAAATTTCTGAATTTTTTTGAAAATTGGTCAAGTTGGTTAAATTTTATGGCTTGACCAAATTTTGGTCAAATGAAAAAAACAATAATTTTCAAACGTAAATATCTCGGCTCCTAATTGTGGTAGTGTAGTAAGTCTTAAATGATAAAATATGTAAAATTAACTAGTTTCTAAATATGTATCATTTTTTTAGGGTAACAAAAATAAAATTGATTTTTTTTGGAGTTTTTTTTTTTTTTGGTGATTTGGCAGCGAAGATATCATTTTTCGAAAAAAAGACCAGGAATAAAAAAATGTTTATTTGATGTATGTACACCATAATAAGTAATAAAAAGTCAGCTTATCGACGATTATTATAAAAAAAAAATGAAAAAAAATCCTCCAAATTTTAACAATTTTTTGCTTTCTTTCCAGATTTTCAGTATATACACCTAATTTTCTAGTATACGTAAATTTACCTAACCCTTAAAATGCCTCAAAACACAAAATTTTGTTGCGATCCTATGAAAAAACACTCGAGAAGAATTTTCTGTAACATCAAAAAAGTAAACTCTGCCATGGCAGCTGCAAGCTATGGAATTTTGGAAGAAAATCAATTACTATGCAGCAATTGCTATGTCACAATTAAAAAGAAGCCAATTGTATTAGAACGTGTTCAACATTCATCCAGAGAGCCGGAACCTGCACCAATACCTGAGCCAGACATACTTAACGAATGTATGGAGCGAAGCAGTAGCGATTCCATGAATCCACCACCATTGGAAGAATTTGTCATTCAAGACAGGCAATTCAATAAAGATTTGCTCAGCGACAATATTTTACCTTTTATTTGATGAAAGCCCTATTAAAACAGGTAATAAAACAAGAGAGACTCCGTTCAGGACATTCGTTTCTTAATGCCAAATTCGTAGTTTTCTGTTTTTAAATATTAGCATCAGCACTTGAATACATATATACGAAATATTTGATTATTTCACGCAACCTAAATTTATGAATTTGTTTTACAGCTGGATTGAAGCCGGGATAAAAACAGATAAAGGCTTCTATGAAATTCAGATCGACAATGGAAAAGGTTAAACGAAGTTTTGAAGCTGCTTATGGGGCTCTTATTGACTATTGTGAAGCTGGTCCATCCAAAAAAAGTTGTTTGGAAGATGATTTAGAGAGGCAAGACTACTTTTCGGACATAGTTATTGAAATTTGACATTTTAAATTAAATTTAATACAGTCATCGAAGTATATACTAAATTAAGTTTTATCTGTTTACATTTTTATAATCGGACAATATAATACATATACATATATTTTATGAAAAGTTTAATTAAAAATATACTAATTAAACTTAATGTCAAATACACTTTATTTCAGGTATCAAAAGGTTATGGAAGAATTAAAGGAGAAATTTCAAGCAAGTAACGATCGCAATCTTAGGTTACAAATACTATCATTGTATCCCTATCCCATTGAAAAAACTGCTGACTTCTTTGGAGCAACAAAGTATATGGTGCGTAAGAGCCGCAATCTTCAAAAACAGTTTGGGATTCTTCCTAACATTCCAAACATGACGAAAGGGAAGGTCATCACAGCTGAAATAAAAAAAATCATTCGGGAGTTTTATGAAAATGACAAATATAGTAGGATGTGCCTGGGAATCAAAGATTATAAGTTTGCAATAAATGAAGAGGGTGAAAAAATAAAAAACAAAAAAGACTGGTATTGTGTAACTTGAAAGTTATATGCTGAATATGCAAAAAATGATGAAAATCCCAAAATAGGCTTTAGTACCTTTGCTCATCTTTGACCGTCATGGTGCGTGCTTGCGGGACAAAGCGGAACTCAGTGTCTGCGTATGTACGCATCACCAAAATCCGAAACTACAAATATCAGCGTTAGGCATTAAAAATTTAGACTACAAAAAATTAATGTTTTTATCCATCTGCGGCATGGACAATGAAGATTGTATGATGCACTGATGCAAAAGATGCCCAAGAGGGGTCAGAATCAAAAATTATTTGGAAAGTTTGGACTTCATGGCGATGGAAGAGATAAAATATAAACAATGGGTGTCTGTCAATCACTGTATGTTAAAAGATATCATCGAAACTCCAGAGGAATACGTGGAATCGCTCACCAAAAAAATTGCGCAACTGACAAGACACCACTTCATGAATAAATGTCAGTCGAGTTACTTCAAAAATCTAAAAGAAACTCTGCCCGAAAATGAAGGTGTTTTGGTGGGTGATTTCGTGGAAAACTTCTCATTCATCGTACAAGATTGTGCCCAGGGGTTTCATTGGGAGAACTCACAATGTACAGTGCACCCATTCATTTATTATTCCAAAAACAATGCAGGAAAACTAATTTGCAAAAGTTACTGCTTTGTTTCAAACTGTCGCAGGCATGATACAATTCTGGTTCATAGTTTTCTCAAAAAATTAATCCTGTGCATCCAACAAAATTCAAACCTAACTAAAATTCATTATTTCACAGGTGGATGCGTGGCTCAGTATAAGAATAAAACAAATTTTCTAAATTTATGCCATCATTTCGAAGACTTCAAAATTCATGCTGAGTGGAATTTTTTTGCGACATTCCACGGGAAGAATGCCTGAGATGGTATTGGCGGAATGGTTTGGTTTATCTACATGTATTTTTTATATGATTTGAAAATTGTCTTTTTTTGGACCAAGTCTGTAATAAATCTTCATCTGAAAAAAAAATTGTATTACTTAATTTCAAACTCAGTTTTGAGCCTTATAATAAACTATAAGCTGACTTTTTATTACTTATTATGGTGTACATACATCAAATAAACATTCTTTATTCTTGGTCTTTTTTTTTAAAAATGCTATCTTCGCTGCCAAATCACAAAAAAAAAAAAAAAATTGACATTTTTTCCAAAAAATCAATTTTATTTTTGTTACCCTAAAACAATTATACAGATTTAGAAACTACAGTTAATTTTACATATTTTATCATTTAAGACTTATTACGCTACCACAATTAGCAGCTGAGATATTTATGTTTGAAAATTATTGGTTTTTCATTTGACCAAAATTTGGTCAAGCCATAAAATTTGACCAACTTGACCAATTTTCAAAAAAATTCAGATTTTTGTAATTTGGACCAAAACCAACCCTCACACCAAGTTTCATAAATTTTGGAGATGGTGGAGTGTACATTTGGCCCTTTCATTTGTCTATTTGTCCTGGAATTACCCGATAGTGTTTTTCTGAATTTTTATTAAAATTTGTTTACAGGCCTAGATAGTAGACATTATTCTTATTTTGGCACATCTTTTTTTCAGAGATCAGTTTTAGTTAATATCTATTTAGTAATGCCTAAAGTTAGACCTGCACATACTGGTGGCAGACTTAAAGCTACTGAATGGGATGAAGTAAAAATGTTGAGTGACCAACCAAATAGAGTTTGGTGCAAATACTGCAGATGTGTAATTTCGAAAAAAATAGAATGAGTGAAACATTTAAATTGATGCAATAAAAAATGGGTACAGGCTTGTGATGATGAAGCAGATGAGCTTCAAATACAGCTACATCAGCAACTCCTCCCTACACATAGACATGGCAGTTTTCAGAGTAGACCCTCTTCAAGCAAATCATATGAAAGCCTGGTTCATGATGACACTACAATTCACAGTAGTGAGACTTCATTCACTTCAACCACTTCTGAATCTTCCATACCAATTTTTCATTCTACTCCAGCCAAGAAAACACAAGGTTAGATAATGCCATATGTGGTTAGAACAATTGTAGATCAAAAAGAACAACTAGATTTGCAAATATTCCATTTGTAGTTGTAGAGAATAAAGAATTTATTAAATGGGTCCAAAATTTAAAACCAGGCTATTGTCCTCCAAGCAGAAAAAAATTATATGATGACTCGCTAATCAAAGTGAATAATGACGTACTGGATTCAATGAAAAAAAAGACTCAATTCTACTGAACTTTAATTAAAGATGATTGGAGCAATGTGTCAGATGATACAATAATTACCCATAGTGTTCACATGGGTGCAAATCCTTTTAATAACTTTTCAATTTTTCATAATCTTTATTTACACATTGCATAATTTAAGAATTTTTATAAGTTGGCTTACTTGAAATAATCGACATGCCAAAGCATTCTAATTAGCTACAATTGAACAATGTAAAGGGTGTCAGGAAATGATTGCCCCCCCCCCCCCCCCCCCCCCCCCCCCCCCCCCCCCCCCCCCCCCCCCCCCCCCCCCCCCCCCCCCCCCCCCCCCCCCCCCCCTGTACAGAAGAAACTGAAAGGAATAGAAAAAAACAGACAACCACACGAAAGAGCGTTTAATTTGAATAAAAAACACTTGTTTTAATATCGGGTGTTGCCCCCATTTGCAGCTCTGATGGCCATTAATTGGACGGGGGTATGATCCAGAAGTGTCTCAAAAGAGATCGGTATCATGACTCATTTCTTCAAGGACTTCGTTGATCTTTGCAGTCATAATTTCTGTTGAATACCGATTCTGAATGGGTTGTTCCAGCATTAAGGACTCCACCCGATCCTTCATGATGGATCCGACATGTTCACAGACATTAAGATCGGGAGAATTGCCAGGCCATTCATTATTTCTGAAAAAATCAATGTTATTGTCCTTAAGCAGTTGTTGAGTCGCAAGTGCTTTCATACAGGGGGCTTTGTCGTGAAGAAAGGTTGCCTGTTCAACATCCAAAACACACTTGGGGTCTTTCAAAAATGGAATTACATGTTGGGCTAAAATTACATTTCGAAAATAAGGCCTATCCCAACTGGTTCCTCTTGGTTTGATAACCCAGATGAGCTTCCGAATAGAGAATATAGTGAAAACACCCACACATGCTGGATTTTTTACTATTTCTCGATACTTCTGGTCGTCTGGGACTTCATCAGTTGTTGCCCAAACCCGATCATTCTGGAAATTTGGTTTTCTGCAGACATAAATGAAGAATTCATCACTGACAACCAAGTGAAGGAAATCACCTTCCGTCCATTCCTCAAGATAATCACAAAACCATAGCCGATCTTCAGTATTAAGATCACTCTTCCGTGGCTTAGCTATTTCATGCCAAGCACTCAAGCCTTGGCGAACTCGAAATTGCTGCACAAGTTGCCGATTGACTATCTTACCATGACGGATAAGTATCTCTTTCGCTACCTCAGAGCAGCTCTTCTTTCGGCACCGTGATGCAGCAAGCACAATGTCTTTCGATTCTTGAGATAATTTCTCCGGTCTTCCTCCTCAAAATTCTGTTTCACAATCTTCAGGATTCTTATTCCAATTCCTTTTGACAAAGTCTTCTGATCTTTTTAATCTCTCAGCCACCCAGTGTCGAGTTATGAAAGTTGCACCAGCTTCCTTTGCTTCATGAAATGTCGACAGCTCGAATACGGTCAAGAACTCGCTTTTTCTCTGAATTGTTCAAAATAGATGATGCCATAGTTTCTGTGGGGAAAAAAATGGTAAGAATTAAAATCACAGGAATAGAATATAATGGTTTTTATTCAGATTTTAACGCTCTTTCAAGTGGTCTCGCTGGTTTTTATCTATCTCTTCTAGTTTTTGCTCTACAGGGGAGGCGGGCAATCATTTCCTGACACCCTGTAGTAATCAGAAAAATTTCAATTGTTTTAAAATAAACATCTTGGACCAAAAACCCCAAAATCCACTGAAAATTCCAGTTGGTTTTTGGGTTGGGTTTTTGGATGCCAATCCTACTATTACATCACCTACTTGAATGTGTTCTTTCTTTACTTTTAGAAAAGACTGCATGACAACTTGGAAATGAAGTTGTCTTTTCAACAGCAACAGCTTTTTCATTAGGATGTCAGTAAAGTTGGTGATAGTTTTGGTGAATGTTTCTAGTAATAGTCTGTCCATATTGAGCATTGTAAGTTGCCTCTTCAAAAATGTTGTGGAATTTCTCTCTAAGATCATCAGTTTTTCCACATTGTGCCCTCTTCTAGGTAGCATTCTGACATTCATGGGTTACGAGTCAGATGAGCCAGTAGGTGTTTGTAAGAGTGGAGATTTTGTTACAAAGTCTGGAATCCTTTGCTGCTCCTGTCATGAGCTTAATGTTTTGGTATGTAACATACACAGACAATGTGCGAACCATTTGCACTAGGTAACAAAACATTTTGAGGTATCAGTTCAGCAGACTTTGAAAATTCAATTTTAGTTGTAGGATTGTCTCCCTGTAATTTCCTATATGCCTCTCAAAAATTTGGTGGAAATTTGGGGCGAGTATGTATAAGGAAATGAGTTCATAATTTCATAACAGCACCAAATAAATAGGATGTAATCAAATAGTTCTCATTTAATGTTGCCTCAATTAAAATTTTCATTTTTACATATAGACCCCCAAAAAATAAATAACTTAAAAATTAAAGATTTTACTGCAACAAAACTGAAAGAGTTCTGTTTTCTTAAGTCCTGCATAATAATACAGAAAATGGATGGGGAACTGTCCACTGAGCACTTCTGCACATGCGCAAAATCTAGTGGATGGTTCAGAATATAGCACTCATGATTTGAAGCGACTGCTGGTTTGAACTGTCCGATAAGCATGTTATGTATAAATATGTAATTGAACTGCGTTTATTAATCAATTATGGAATTTGTAATATAAACAATACGCTTGTGAATATTTGCATGACTGTTGATTTTCATCATTATTGAGAAATCAATTGTGTCCAATAAATTATATATATATATATATATATATGTGTGTGTCCCAATTTTTTTTGTTCCTGAAGTTTGTCATGCACACCCCCTAACTTCTTCCACTCGTGAAAACATGCCAGCAAGATGAATTTCATTCGTGTTCTTTAATTTTAAGGGTCCCCTCAAACCATGTGTACTATTGCTGAATGGCTACTCTCACCTTATACTAATTGTAGCATATTTCTTTTCAGGTTATGGATACAGAGAAGCAGGAGACTGTGTGGTTGGTGGGGGTGTTGCGAAATGAACCCCTGAAATGCTGTGTCAGCTCCCGACAGTGGGAGATGTTCTTCGACGTCTGTTGTTCTTCACTCAGAAGAAAAAAACGTCCACGGCGGAAGCTGCCAATGTGGTAGCTGATGAAGTTATGGTGGTGTGGGCTCGGGCATCTATTCCGACCTCCCACAAGCCCAAGTGCGTCGAGAGGATCAAGGCCCTCTCCACGGACTACGAGAAGGTTGCCAGAAACTGAAACTGTGGGGGGAGAGAATCAACTGGAGTGGGAAAAGGGATTCCAAGCCAACCTGAATACACTGTTCGAAACAGCTCATGCCAACGCCATGAAACTCGTCAAAGTCCCCGAAGATCAAGACTTTCTGAATGACCAGCGAACCGTGTGGAAGATGTACATCGGAGGAGAGGACCTGGAGTTTGCTCGCAGGGCAGCGGAGTGGGAGAAACGCCGAGCAGCTGAAGAGAAGAGGAAGAAGAAAAGCCACGAAGAGATGGACTCACTGCAAGCAAAAGGAACGGTGAAAAGTGGGTCTTCTTCTTCTTTGGAGTCCATGGCCGAAGCATCCAATGATGATGTCCAATATTCCTCTCCTGGTCCTTCGACTCCTCGATCCGCTCCCAAGGACGGCCAAGTGTCGGCAAGGAGGATCATCCAATATCCCAATTTTTCCGCAGCCCTGGATCGAACTGGAACCTCAGTACGCCAAGCGATGCACATTGTGGCTCCAGCACTCGCTGCCACGGGAGTTGAGTTATCCTTGGTCACCTTGTCCAAATCAAGTCTTCACCATTCATGGCAGAAGTCCAGGAAGAACTTGGCAGCCGGAATCAAGACCGAGTTCAATCCTGATACGCCACATGTCGTCCACTTTGATGGCAAACTCCTCCCTGATTTGGATGGAGAGAAATCGGATCGCATACCAGTGCTGGTCAGCGGGAAGAATCTTGAGAAGTTGTTGGCGATCCAAAAAATCCCTGACAGCATGGGACAGCAGATGGCTGGAGCTGTTCTGAAGGTGCTGGATGATTGGCCACAAGTTCAACCATGGATTGCCAGTCTCTGCTTCGACACAACAGCGGTGAATACCGGTATTCACAGCGGCGCTTGTACGATTATCCAGGACCAAATGGACCGCCGCGTTCTTTTCCTGGCTTGCAGACACCACATGATGGAATTGGTAATCACCTCAGTCTTTGACCTGTTCTTCAGGTCTTCTGGCCCCGAAATTGCGCTGTTCGCTCGCTTCAAATCCCAATGGGAGTTCATCGACCAGAAGCAGGCTTCTCCGTTCAACGGCGATGGCCCAAGCGACATCCTTTCGGAATGGGTGGCATTGAAAAAAGAGCAGATTGTCCACTTCATTGAAGAACAGCTTGAAGTTGGCCACCCAAGAGACGATTACCGGGAGTTCCTGATCCTCGCTCTGGTCTTCCTCGATGGTCATGGCAAACGAGATCTCCGGTACAATCATCCTGGAGCATACCACCGGGCCAGGTGGATGGCCAAAGGCATTTACTGTCTTAAGATGTTCATCTTCCGAAGCAATTTCCACCTGACCACTCATGAGGTCTGGTCACTATGCAGGATAAACGTCTTTGCCATCACCATCTACCTCCAGAGGTGGTTCGAGGCTCCATTGACGGCGGACACGCCTGTCAATGACCTGGAGCTGTTGGAGGACCTAGAGTGGTACAAGGCGGTGGATCATGATGTAAGTACTGCCGCATTGACAAAATTCTGGGGCCACCTCTGGTACCTAAGCGAAGATTTAGCTGGACTCGCTATGTTCTCCTCCAAAACCACCGATGCAGAGAAGACAACCATGCTCCAAAACCTGCACAAGAAGACCAAAAACCCAAAGATCTGCGTCGGCTGGAGGGAAAGAGGGTCTTGACCGTGAGACAGTCGGATTTGAGCACCTTGGTCACGAAAAGGACTCAAAACCTTTTTCATTGCCTGAAGTTGCCAGTTCCAAAAACCCCCAAAGATCTTGAAGGATGTGCACCATCGTTGAAGTCTGTGAACAACGCGGCAGAATGAGCGGTGAAACTGGCGGAAGATTTCAAAGAGGGCCTGACAAAAAACGAGGAGGAATGGCAGCTCATGTACCAAGTCGTCGAATACCACCGCCGGCAGTTCCCCTCAGCAGACAAAAATATCCTCTGTCCCCCGAAATGAAATGTGCCATTAGGAAGAATTTCCATTTCCTTTAATTTAGTCATTAGAAAGAATTTACATTTCATTCTTCCATTCTAGAATGATTAATGCTGAGCATTTACGTTTGTTCATATAGGGTCGAAAACAAGGTCAATGAGGGGACCCTTCCCCTCCTAATAGGCCAATGAAATTTTGCCCATTTTTTCCTTTCTTCAAGTGTAATTAATTAAAGGGGTGTGCGATTTGACTCTTGCAAATTTTTATTTTCACATGTGAGGCTGGGACACCCATAAATATATATATATATATATATATATATATATATATATATATATACACGGTGAACCAAAAGTAGGTGGACAGTAGGTTGAATACGGTTTGTGTTATATTATATTATAACTATGGTGTTCATTATAACTATGGTGTTTGTGTTATATTATATTAAATATTATAACTAAATTTATTTAAATTTTACTTTGTATTATAGTATACAAAAAAATTAAATATGTATTCTCAAAATAAACGTTATCATTTACTGTCCACCTACATTTGGTTCACCCTATATATATATATATATATATATATATGCATATAACTGCAATGACCGCGCAGTATATAAATGAATAGAAACGACATAAGTGTTAAGGAACGTTTCTGCACATGAGGAGAGATAACGAATAAATGAAAAATGAGGCGAACTGCCTGGGAATCGAACCCAGGGCCTTCCAATTCGTTATCTCTCCTCCTCGTGTGCAGAAACGTTCCTTAACACTTATGTCGTTTCTATTTATATATATATATATATATATATATCTATATATATGACTCCCTAGGGAGTCATTGGGACTTAAAAATTCTAGATGTTGAGGAAAATTTTTATTGATATAAAGGTTGTAACATAATTATTATAGTCTTTCAACAGTATTTATTAACTTTTAAATCTCAGCTTTTGTACGATCATGTACACAACACCACACACACACACACACACACATATATATATCAATGATAATAATATGATAGTAAACATATGAATACTCAACACGATGTAAGGTAATTTGCAGATGAATTAGGAGTATACTCACTGTTCTTTAGATAAAAAATTAAACTGTCACATAAATCAGAATACTTTTTCAATCTTTCCAATCTGTTCTGCATTTTATCAGCCATTGTATAACTTTAGTAAACGAAAAAACTAGCAAACCAAACAAACAGCAGACAGTTCAAAATGCAAACCAACATAATTTGTGACATCTGTTAAGACTGTTCTGCACATGCGTGAAATTTATGCACATGGGCAGAAGTGCTCGGCGGACAGTTCAGTACGGCGGATGGTTCAAACCATGACACTATATTTATTTATAGAAAATGATGTAACAGTATATGAGGGCTAATGCAACTATTACCTACATACACACTATTAACTATTAGGAATGTACTGATATATTGGTACTGGTGATATTGATAGATTTTTAACAGTATTGATATTGGCTGATATTTCAAAAGTATGATTTTTCTAAAATTATGAATAAAAGACTATTTAGAAGATGAAATTTCCAATATTTTATTATTTTATCACTTCACATAACTATATTTTTTTCATCATAGCCTTTTATTTTATTTTAAGCATAGCCTAGGTCCTAAGAAATGTAGCACATAAGTTTTACCCAATTTTCTTTTCAAACAGCCAATCAAACAAGTGTAAATCCTTTGAGAAATAAATATAACGCCTAGAAAACCAAAAAACTATCTTGTAGTCATGGCTCTCAATATTAACCCAGCTACCTGGTTAAAAACACATTTACTAAGCCCAACATAGGCCTGCAGTCCAATTGTATAACAAACAAAACTATGACATCTGATGCAGTGTTGCCATCTTTAATGAAAAGGATTATTGCATTGTTGCCAAATTTTCAACACAGAAAATAAATTATGAATGTTACAAAAATATGACAAACTAATAAACCCTAGTTGAATATTGGGCTAAAAAGCGATATTGGTACATCCCTATTAACTATATTAACAAAAGACATTTTTTTATGTAAAATTATAGTATAAAATACATAAAAATATGAAAATAATATGAAATAATATATAAAATAATCAGGCTATATTAGTAATATTAACTTTAACAGGAATATATGCATAAACCCCACTATAGCCTCACCACCCCAGTGTATAAAATAAGTGTGCAGTGTTCATTGTAATTTGTGTAGTGTTCATGCTGATTTTGTGCAGTTAAAAAAATGTCTACAATAATATTACTTAGATTATTTCAGGATGGTTTGTTAACACTAGAACAGCGAAGCGGTCATTTTGACCGCTTTTTCGAAATTTAATTAGCATATCTTGCTTAATTCGGATTAGTTCGCCGTCATATTCCATGAATGCCTTCACTACGCCAATAACCTTTTTGTGGTATAATATGATTAAAATATATCTAATTATTTCACAAGATATTCAGCGATATTACTAAAACAGCGAAACGGTCACTTTGACCGTTTCTCATAAAAGCAATACAGGAGTGCTGTAAAGACTTGTCATAACATGTTCAATCTCGCTGTATGTTGTTGACAACAACACACGGCGGTTCAGTGTGTGTTGCGCTTCGAAGCTGCAAGCATGTGTGCAAACCCCTCTCTTTCAAATGAAGAAATTCTTCGATGTTTGCAAGCAATTTCAGAATCAAACTCGGAAGGAAGTGATATATCATTGGACAGTGATGATGGTGAAGATGATTATATTCCTCAGGCAGAAAGTTCATCATCTGAGTCAAATGAAGAAAGTGATGACCAGGCACAAACTGATTCAGCTAATAAAATGTTCAATGCTGGTCATGTTGCGGGTGAGTACAATAAATATTTACATCTTTGTCAGTTTCAGTATGGCGATTCGTGCATAAGTTTATTGATGATGATTAGCAATGATTTCGTGTCATATTGTAGAACCATTATGGTTATATATATAAATATTATAATAGCACAGGCCCGTAGCCACGGGGGGGGGGGCAAGAGGGGGCAAAGCCCACCCTGTAAAACATTCTGCCCCCCCCTGGAAAAACTCGGCACTTTTCACCACTGTTTGCCGAATTGAATTAGAACCATATATATATCTTTATATATTATATATATATATATATATATATATATATATATATATAATATATATATATATATATATATATATTCCTTCATTGTCCCCCCTATCAATTTCTCCGCCCCTCCTACTCATTCGGTCTGGCTACGGGCCTGTAATAGCAACTTACCATTGTGCTTTATTACTTGCAGGAAAGATGGGAGGCTTTATGGGAAGAAAAAAGCGATGCGAAACTCCTGCTTTGATTGAAGTTAGTTCAGTTTTAACGGCGAAGGATGGCACAGAATGGGAGGTTATTGAACAAGGCAACAGAAATGAGGGAAAAACCCGATCACAGAATATTGTACGTGAAGAACCTGGCCCCACAGTTTATGCCAAACGACAAATTGCTGAAAATGATTTTTTGAGTGCTTTTAGATTGCTAATTGATGATTTTATTTTGAAACATATACAAAAGTGTACTCAAGCAGAAGCTCATAGACGATTGAAAACTACTTCATGGACTGTGTCACTGGAAGAAATTATGGCTACTATTGGCATCATGTTTGCTCGAGGAATATTGGCCAAGGGGCAACCTGCTGATGATCTCTGGTCAAAAGAGTGGGGACCTCCTTTCTTTCGTGAAACAATGGCACGAGATCGCTTTCGAGAAATTATGAGATACCTCCGTTTTGACATGAAGTCTAACAGATCTGAAAGGCTGAAAACGGACAAATTTGCACTGACATCTCAAGTTTGGAATCGGTTCACCCAAAATTGCATTGCTTGCTACAGACCAAGCGAATATATAACTGTTGATGAACAGTTATTCCCCACTAAAGCAAGGTGCCCTTTTACCCAGTACATTGCCACTAAGCCAGACAAATTTGGTATAAAATTTTGGATAGCTGCTGATACCAAGTCAAAATACTTCTTGAACGGATTCCCATACCTTGGTAAAGATGCAAAGTGCCCATCAAACCAACCGCTTTCAGAATATGTAGTTCTTCAACTTGTCGAACCATACCTTGGCAAAGGAAGAAACATTACGACTGACAACTTTTTTACTTCAGTGAGTTTGTCGTAAATTACAACACAAAAATACTACCCTTGTTGGGACAATGAATCGTGCCCGAAAAGAAGTGCCAATTGCCATCAAGAATTTGCGAGACAAAAGGTTCAACACTCATGTTTTGAAAAATGACCAAGCAACGCTCACTGTCTATCAATGCAAACCAAATAAAAATGTGATTCTTCTGAGCAGCGTGCATAGCTGTGTTCAAGTTGAAGATAATGCAAAAAGAACCCCTGAAACTGTGACTTACTACAATTCAACAAAATATGGAGTAGATATAGTTGATCAGATGGCTCGCAAATACAGCACTAAAGCTGGTTCAAGAAGGTGGCCCGTTCATGTTTTCTATAATATGTTGGACCTCGCTGGAATCAATGCAGCTGTTCTCTATAGGGAAGTTACTGGTAAGAACATTACTCGTCGCAACTTTCTTCTGCAGCTAGCATTACAATTATGACAGGGTTTTAAAAAGAGTGACGCAGAGCAGGATATCAGTGAAGACGACACTGCAGAGACAGATGTGATATTGTCCCGGAAAAGAAAACAATGCCAAGTGCGAATGTGCAAGCAAAATAAAACTTGTGAAATTTGTCACAAATGTAAAAAAAAGGTATGTGGATCATGCACAAGCCACGTAATCAAGAAAATCATTTGCAAGAAGTGTTCTTCAACATAGAAAAGCACAGAAATAAAAACTAGGATTTATTAGTAAGATGAAAAAAGGATTATTATTTTGCGAAGTTAACCCTAAAGTTTTATTAATTTATAAGCGTAATTGGTTTTATCGTATATGGTTATAAATAAATACCGTTTATTTACTTCAAATAAAATTAAATACCTGTAAAAAGTATAATTTTCCTTCGATAAATACAAATGTAAACGTAAATTTAAAATAATATTAGGTGGTGGTCAATTTGACCGCCTCGCTGTTATGGGTATGCAAAAATTTCAGCTGTTCTAGTGTTAAAGAACAAAAGACATCAGAAATAATACATAGCAACAATCGAGTGACTTTTCATTGTATTAGATATTTAACTGTTTTTCTTCATGTAATCCGTGAAACAATGTTCATTTTGCAGCTTATTTCATAGGTTATATCTTAGCGCTCAAGAATATCTAAGAAAGGTTAATTTTATATTTAATTTCCTACCCACCCTCTCAAAAACTGTAATAAATTACCATCAATTAATTCTCTTCATTTTGAAATTTATACATAAAGATGTGTAAAAGTTTTAAGATATGGACAGAGCTGTGACTAGCGTTGCTATATTTTGAAACTACTAGCACATTTACCAGCGCCGCTAGTTTTTTAAATAAAAATTAACGCTATGCGCTAGCGCTAATTTTTATTTCAAAAATGAATTTAAAGTCCTCCTATTCCATACGAGTTTGAAGACAATTTGTTCAGTTGTTTCGAAAAAGATAGTAATATGCATAAAACTATTCTACAACAAAGTAATGAACAAGTACGTGTCTTTTTATCAAAACAGCCTTCCACTAAGAAATGTTTCAAAGCAACAGACTATACATCTTCCTTCCCTTCCGATTCATTCAAAAAACTATTTATCCGATTAAACACTTCAATTCCATCAAGTGCAGCAGTGGAAAGGATTTTTTTGACAGGAAAAGATATATTAAAGCCGAAAAGGTCCTCGTTGTCCGATTCAAATTTTGAAAAACTGTTGTTACTAAAATTAAATAAATAATTGTCCTAGGTCATTGTAATAAAGTATTACTGAAACAAGTTGATACCTAAATTAGCTTGATTATATTGTATTGTTTTTTTCTACTTGATTTGAATAATTACAAATATATTACTTGAAATACTTCTGTTGTATATATGATATATCAAATAATTAAATAAAAGAAATGTATTGTTTTCTATGGTATTAGGTATTTTTTATTTGTTATAGCTAGATTTAAATAAATATACTGTACTGGATTTAAATAAATAAAGTTTTGTTACACTGGATTTAAATAAATAAAAAGCTTTGGTTCTATAGTATAATTGTTTCATTTAAACATTCTTTTTGACAATATTACTGCATAGAAGTGTAACTAACATAATGGGTATTTTTTATTTGTTATACCGTAGCTAATATTGAAAACTAGCGCTAGTATCGCTAAATTTTGAAATGACTAGCGCTAGCGCCGCTATTATTTTGCCTCGCTAACACTAGTGGCGCTAGTTTTCATGAGTAGCACACACAGCTTTGGATATGGAGTATGGTATGTTTATTGTCTAGTTTATATTTATCTTATTAATGTTAAGCTCGTGGTTAAGTCTTCAGTTTAAAGAAACATCTTGGCACATAAGAACACAGATTCAGATCTAATCATGAAAATTTGCCATAATATGCAGTGATCATTTTTTCTTATTTTATACCCTGCACCACCAGCAATTAAAGTTTACAATTTGCTTTTGTTTAATTTTATTCCATTTCTGAAAGGTACAGTGATGTTTAGGTGAGGAAAATGACCAGACATCATCCCTCCCTGTACCAGAAAGCACCTCAGGAATGTAACTCCTACTTAAAACACTAGGCCTATAGGGTTTTTGGTTTCAATTAAAGTAGTTTTAGTTAAAGTTGCAGCTTTTGGGAACCTAACCCCGATGTTAAACAAGAACCTGCATGATATTGGTACAATAATAAATTTCTATGTCCTTGACCAAATAAATTTGGAGGGGTCATACTGAATTCCACTTGGACCTATGTCTGTTTCACACTTTTGTGTCCAGGCTATAACTTTTGAACCACTTGATAAAAGTGAGTGAAACTTCACGCATGCATGGATGATTATAAGATGACGTGTCTTGAGTAAGAGATGGTAGATTCCTGCATCAAAAGTCAAGGTCACAAATAGAGGTCTGCACCATAATTTTTCAACCACTTAATATAAATTGATGAAACCACACAAACATATGGATCATTAGTCTTGCTCAAAACACATGATCCTAAGTCCCTACTTTGAAGGTCAAGGTCACAGAGATCAAAGGTCAACAAGGTTATCCATGCTACAATTTTTGAACTATTCAACATACATTACTTGAAATTTCATATACTCATGGATGAGCAGAAGGTGACATGTCTTGAGTAAGAATCAGATTGCTGTGCCAAAGGTGAAGGTCAAATATAGAAGGGAACATTGTTGTTTCAACATAGTTCTTGTATTTAAACAGGATATCAGTTCAGACTGGCTTTGTGTAGAATTTGACCATCTTTGTTTAGAAGTGGTTAAGAGTTGTCATAGTTAATGATTTTATTAGAAATGTAATATAGATTTGTGAATAGCCTTTTAATGTTACTCTGTGTCTAGTACAAACCAGTACCAGGATCTCGGGTTGCATCTGTGCTATTAATATTAAGTACCATAAAACTTTTTAGGAATGAGACTAGCTCCATAGAATTAGTATACATGATAATAATAATAATAATGGATGATTGAATCAATCAATCAGTCTTATAGTATGGTTCTTTTATATTTTCACAGATGACAAGCACTGACAAAGATTACAGATTTATGGCCACTAATGATTTGATGTCAGAATTGCAAAAAGATTCAATCAAACTGGATGATGATTCTGAAAAGAAAGTGGTTCGCATGCTCCTTAAATTGTTAGAAGACAAAAATGGTGAAGTTCAAAATTTGGCAGTAAAGTGGTAAGAGCCTTCAAATTTATATTTTACAATTTGATATAAAAATAAAAACAATTTGTATTTGTTACATTTAATCTGACTGTTGCCGGGTAAACAGTAAAAATATGAGGGTAATTCAATAAGTATCGGCACTTTTTATTTTCACAATTTTATTTTCAAATCTGATAGATTATAAAGACATCACTTCTCAACATAGTCTCCCTGTTTCTCAGTAGACTTAGTCCAGCGATCTACAAGCTTCCTAATGCCATCACAAAATAATGTTTTTGGTTCTGTGTGTAGCCAGTCATGCACTGCCTCCTTCAGGTCATCATTGCCTTGGAATCACTGACTTCTCAAAACTTCTTTTAGTGGTCCAAATGGGTAAAAATCTGAAGGTGCCAGGTCTGGACTGTAGGCTGGATGGTTGAGAACTTCAAATTTAAGTTCTTGAAGGCATTTCCTAGTCTGTGCAGGGTCATTCTCTGTCAGATCAACCAAAAAAAATGAAATTAACACCCTCATCTCTCATATTTTGCTGAAATTTGGTTTATAGGGAGTTTGTGAGTCCTGAATCCATTTCTGAAATTATAAGGTAAATCTGACCAATGGTTCAAGAGATATGACCTCGGGCAATTTGAGGTCACTCGCGAGGTTACTAACATTTGGCGAGCCATAACTTGGGTAATAATTGTCATAATTATATAAAAGTATATATATTTAGAATCAGAAAACGACAAGGAATCCAAATATGCAAGTTTTAGAACTCTAGGTTGAAAAATAAAAAAGTTACACTGTAACCAAAATTTGAGGTCACGATTTGACCTCTGGGGTATCAAATGAGAATTTTTTTTTAAATGTAAAAAATGAAGGCATAGGCATTGGCTATTAGAATCAGCAAAAAAAAGTTTGTTTGTTAGTATTTTTCATGTAACTAACATATAAGTGAACACCATATTCATAAGTTGTGCGTCAATTCTACCTATTTTTTCACACTTAAGCTCATAATTTGACCTATAGAAATTAAAATTACATTTTTTATAGATATAAAAAACAAAGTCAGAGTTCTTGACTAATAGAAACAATCATAAAAAGTTTGTTTATGTTGGTACTTTTCATGTAACTAACTTATAAGTGAACACCATATTTATAAATTGCTTGTCATTTCAAGGAATTTTTATATCTTAGCTATCAATTTGACCTCAAGCTCCAAGAATTTAATAAAAATTGTATTTCACTGCTAATCTACACTGGCAAAATAGTTATAATAGTGAAAGGGGAAGACTAAGCTCACATGTAGCCTAAACAAACCTGTTGAAACATGTTGCTACTTGTCTAAGTGCAGAATCAACACAGATAGTTGCAAAATTCCTTGTCTACAGGTTAGTACAGTTCCAGCCAGCACTGTGGGTGGCTGGTGGGTATGGTGTTTTAATGAGCCTCAGAGACTATCAAGGCCTAAAATATTAAGTGTGTATAGCTATATATTTTCTAAAAAATATATATTACCTAATTGTAAATCCTATATCTTTACAGATCAAAATACAATGGTTCGGCACTTGAAATACTGCCAGGACCCTATTCAAAAACACAAGAAACGCATAACAATCAATCTTAGAAAAGTGACTGATGTACTTGTTGAAAAATGTGCTGGAAGAGTGAAAAAAGACTCATTGTTGTGTGTGAACTGCTGGACACTGATAATGAAAAACCCCACTATACTTAGTACCACTGAAAACAACGAGTCTGAGCAGGATTCAAATGAATCATCTACTATCAGTGGCTTGAGTAACATCTCTTCAATTCAAGATCTGGACAATGACAGTGATTGCTTGATAAAGGAAAATCCTTCAACTTCAGTTGAACCAGTTCTAGCATTTCTGGACCAAACACCAGTTAAAAAAAGTAAGTAATAAATTAATATAATAACTTATACTTTACTACAAGGTCTGTTTGATCTACTATATAGCCAATTATATAGCATTTAAGGTACTATAATTAATATTTAATTACTAATATTCAGGTGTGTGAAACCTTTTTTTCTGTTCTTTTCAGAAGGGCTGTCATTAAGCCAGAAAAAGCGCAAGGCTCGTGGTAAGCTATCATCTGCTCAGAAACACCTGAAGGAGAGGCTAGAACTCAGTTATGGTGTTCAAATTACCGAGGAGGTAAGTGATACTTCAAAACCTGAAACTAAATCTGAAAAACATCTAGACAAATTAATGAATGAATTAAAACAGTCATTCCTGGAGAGCAAATGTCACCATCACAAACTACAAATATTGACACTCTCACCATACACAATTGAAAAAAAAGCTAGTTTCTTTCAAACTACAACATACATGGTGAAAAGAAGCCGTTCACTTAAATCAGAACATGGAATCCTTCCGAAGATTCCACTAATGAGCAAAGGAAAAGTGATATCTGAAGAACACAAAGATATAGTTAGAAGATTCTATGAGTCAGAAGAGGTTAGTCATATGTGTCCTGGCCAAAAGGATTGCGTGAAAGTTATCAGTGCTGAAGGTGCAATGAAGGTGCAAAAACGATTGGTCCTCGGGAATTTAAGAGAGATGTTTGAACTACAGTGCCCGCGAAAAGTATCCGATCACCCTGGAAATTTGTATTTTTTACATAAAAAACAATGTTTAAATGTATACTAACCTTATATTAGTATTTTGTCATCTGTCCTTTGGTTTGGATGACTTGTTCTAGACGTTTTGGCATGGATTTAATCAAGTTTTGACAAACTTCCACTGATATTTCCTTGCACCATACCTTTTTGATGGCTTCTTGTAATTTTTCGACTGAGCCAGTGTCGTGGCATTCAACCTTATTTTTTATTATTAGCCACATATTTTCTATCGGATTGAGATCTGGACTATTACCAGGCCAATCCAAAATATCAAATTTATTGTCAGTAATCCATTTTGTCACTATTTTGGCCCTGTGACATGGTGCACCATCATGCATGTATGTTTTTGTCCTTTGGATTGCCATTGCCATTGGAAGTTTATCCTGTAGCATTGCTAAATACCGTGCACCATTCATAGTTGTGTTCTTCGGAAGAAAATATAGGTTTCCACGCCCATAGTAACCGAAACAACCCCAAACCATCACACTTGGAGGGTGTTTCATTGTCTTTAGGGTGTATTTAGGGTCCATCCTATTTGAGCCAATGGGCCGGCGAACCTTTTTTGGACAACTTCTGAATGTCAAAATGTCGACTCATCACTAAATAAAACCTTCCAGTCATCAACAGTCCAATGAATATATTTTTTACAAAATGCGACACGTTTTTTACGCATTTTTTCATTAATGAACGGTTTCTTAGCAGCATGGCGAGATGGTAATCCGAGTTCTTTTTGGAGCCGCTCCTGGATAGTTCGTTCAGAAACACCAGATAACAAATTATTCATATTAAATTTTATTTCTTTCGCAGTTATTGTTGGGTTTTTCAATACTAAACGTTTCATAAGTTTGTCTGTTCGTGAATTTGTTTTTCTCGGTCTGCCAGATCGTTTTTTAGGGACTGGCGTGGTTAGGCCGGCATTGTTCTTAGCCCGTGAAACCCATAAATTAACGGTACTTTGGGATATGTTTAATTCCTTAGCTATCTGTCTCTGTGATTTCCCACATGTATGCAAAGCAACAATAGCACCTCGACAATCACTCTTAAGTTGTTTTTTAGCACACATTATATATAAATTTTATTTACACCACTTTCTGTAAAAAATAACAAAATATCAATAAATTTACACAAACAGTGAAATCTGACAACTTTGAGACACAGCCACCCGCAACGAAGGCTACCAGAACACTAATTTGAGAATGCGTTGGATAGCTCTCATATCAGCGAGCAACCTCAAAGTTACCAGATGTCGCTAGAACAAATAGAAAGTGAATTATGTGTCTCTGAATATCAAGGGAAAATATTGTATTTTCTTGAGTGATCGGATACTTTTCGCGGGCACTGTATATAAAAATGATGAAAAGAATCCCAAAATAGGATTTTCCACATTTGCAAAATTACGGCCATCATATTGTGTGCTTGCCGGTAGTGGTGGGACTCATTCTGTCTGTGTCTGCACATACCATCAAAATCCAAAATTGCAGCTGGCTGCATTGGGAGAAAGAGGTCTTTCATACAAGGATCTTATGGATTACAGTGTCTGCAGTACAGAAAGAGAGACTTGCATGATGCAACTTTGCAATGATTGCCCAAGAGAAGAGGGTGTCCTGGATTTTCTTGAGTTACTTGACAGTGTGAAATCAGCTCCAAATGAAATATCTTACAAGCAATGGGTGACTGTTGACCGTTGTACAATGGTTGATAAGGTGGAGCCACTTCATGAATACTTATCATCCCTAAGCATGAAAATATCCCGCATGGTTCGTCATCACTTTGTTGCTCAGCAACAATCACAGTACTTCAAGCAGTTGAAAGAAACACTACCACCTCAGAGCGAGGTAGTTATAGTAGGTGATTTCTCTGAGAATTATTCTTTCATTGTCCAGGATGCTGCCCAAGGGTTTCACTGGGACAATTCACAGTGTACAGTTCACCCTTTTGTCATCTATTATAGATCATCTGCAGACCAGGAACTTAGCCATTTTAGTGTCTGTTTCTTATCTGCATCACTAAAACACAACACTATAATGGTTTACTCATTCATATTGAAGCTTATGACATATGTTAAATTCAGATGCCCACAATTGAAGAAGGTGCACTATTTCTCAGATGGATGTGCTGGCCAATATAAGAACAGATACAACTTCACAAATCTCTGTTACCATGAAGAGGATTTTGGTCTGTCTTGTGAATGGCACTTCTTTGCTACATCCCATGGCAAAAATGCATGTGATGGGATTGGAGGAACAGTGAAAAGAGCTACTGCTCGTGCCAGTTTGCAGAGAACTACAGAGAGGCAAATTCTTACACCAGAACACATGTTTCAGTTTTGTGAAGAAAACTTGAGCAAGAAGATAAATTTTTTCTTTGTAACTACAGCTGATTTGAAAGATGCAGAAGAACGGTTGGAACATCGATTCAAGGATAGTAGGGCTATTCCTGGAACTCAGAAATATCATAGATTTGTTCCCCTAAACAAGGAAGAACTGATGGTGTATCCCATTTCAAGTGGCATTGGAGAAAAGAAAAGAATAAGGAAAAGTCATTTTACTAATGAACCTGCAATGCTTGGTAACCTAAAATGTGTCAAACCAGGAGAGTATGTTGGCTGCATTTATGACATGCAAGTTTGGTATGGAATTGTGGAGGAATATTGTGAAGAGTTTGATGATTTCACTGTGAACTTTCTACATCCCTCTGGGTCATCAGGATCAAGTGCATATTATTATCCATCAAACAAGGATTCATGTGCAGTGCCAGGACATCATATATTAACTGTAATGAGTTGTCCTACCCTAAGAGGAGGCAGCAGAATTCAATACATTTTTCCACAAAAAGAAATTGATGAGAGCATCGAGCATGCAAAAATTGTATTAGGCTAGCACATGAATCCTCTAAGTAGGTCTTCCCCTTTCACTATTATAACTATTATTGCCAGTGTAGATTAGCAGTGAAATACAATTTTACATTTTTTGCCTTTGTTTTTATATCTATAAAAAAATGTAATTTTAATTTCTATAGGTCAAATTATGAGCTTAAGTGTGAAAAAATAGGTAGAATTGACGCACAACTTATGAATATGGTGTTCACTTATATGTTAGTTACATGAAAAATACTAACATAAACAAACTTTTTTTTGCTGATTCTAATAGCCAATGCCTATGCCTTCATTTTTTACATTTAAAAAAAAAATTCTCATTTGATACCCAGAGGTCAAATCGTGACCTCAAATTTTGGTTACAGTGTAACTTTTTTATTTTTCAACCTAGAGTTCTAAAACTTGCATATTTGGATTCCTTGTCGTTTTCTGATTCTAAATATATATACTTTTATATAATTGTGACCATTATTACCCAAGTTATGGGTCGCCAAATGTTAGTGACCTCGCAAGTGACCTCAAATTTCCTGAGGTCATATCTCTTGAACCGTTGGTCGGATTGACATTATAATTTCAGAAATGGATTCAGGGCCCACAAACTCCCTATAAACCAAATTTCAGCAAAATCTGAGAGATGAGGGTGTTAGGCACTGGTTGATCTGACAGAGAATGACCCTGCAGTGGTATGAGGGTGCGTATTGTCATGTAACAGAATAACACCTTCAGACAATCTCTCTCTCTCTCTCCATTTTGTGGAAATTGCTTACTTTAACTCATTCCAAAGCATGTCATAATACGAATAATGATAATGATAACCTTGAACATTATCTAGAGCATGGAACTACAGTAACAAGTGCATCATATTCTGACATGCTTCAGAATGAGTTAAAGCAAGCAGTTTGCACAAAATGGAGAGGGAGATTGTTGGAAGGTATTATTCTGTTACACAACAATGCGCACCCTCATACCACTGCACAGACTAGAAAATGCCTTCAAGAACTTAAATTCGAAGTTCTTGACCATCCAGCCTACAGTCCAGACCTGGCACCTTCAGATTTTTACCTGTTTGGACCACTAAAAGAAGTTTTGAGAAGTCAGTGATTCCAAGGCAATGATGACCTGAAGGAGGCGGTGCATGACTGGCTGCGCACAGAACCAAAAACATTATTTTGTGATGGCATTAGGAAGCTTGTAGATCGCTGGACTAAGTGTACTGAGAAACAGGGAGACTGGGAGACTATGTTGAGAAGTGATGTCTTTATAATTTATCAGATTTGAAAATAAAAAGTGCTGATTCTTATTGAATTACCCTCGTCATAAAACAAAGACTGCTGTGGGTTCATGCAGGAAAAATTGTATTAAACTTTCCAAATGTGGTAAAAGTCTGTTAGAGAAACTAAGAGTTTGAACTGTTTAACCTAAAGTTACTACAACTTTACTTCCCAAGAGGTTTTGAGTCTCAATAATACTTTCAGCATCCAATAGTTAACAAATGGTCTCTGATCTAAGCATTGACTCCAGAGTTCGCAAAAAAAAATGTATACCTTTCAAATGTTCAATGCAATGATTCCTCATTTCATGAAGGTCAAGCTTGTTGCCCCTCCTCACAAGTTGGTATGGTGAAGTAGTGAGTTGATTTTTTGTACTCTCCACCTCACATAGCCAGGTACGCATGGCTCATTGGGGATTGTTCTGAGCCAGGCGTCTAATCTTCTTTTAAAGATGTCCACTGCAACCACCATTTGTGTTCCTTAGGTCATTGGGGAGCTGATTAAACAGTTTTGGTTCTCTCACAACACTATTTTCTTTCAGGGTTAAGGATGTTCCCTGTCTCACCTTTAATTTGGGAGCACAATACAATCTTCCTTTTCTACTTTTCATTGTTGTTTGGGGAGTTAAGGGTTCAGAGTAAGATTAGGGACTAGTTTCTCCATTATTTTTCAAGTGTAAATAATGGTGTGTGTGTGTGTGTCCTTTCCAGTGAATATAGGTTTAATTCACATGAATGTAATGTTTCCCAGTAGTTTAGTTCTTTGCACCTATTGATCTTGGCTGTGAAGCTTCTCTGAATCCCTTCTATTTGTCAAATGTCTTTTTTTATATGGGCATGTTAGGACTGAGCAGTATTCCAATTTGGGTATGATCAGTGTTTTCAGTAGAGGAATAATTATATTTCTATCCCTTCATTTAAAGGTTCTCAGTATGTGCCCAGTTACTCTCTCTGCTCTGTTTACTGCTATCTTATTTTGTGTTTCAAATTTCACATCATCAGTCATTATAACCCCTTAATCTTTTGCCTTAGAATTTCTTTGAATTTAATGTCCATTTGGGGTATAATACTCCATGGAATTTAGGTCCTCTCCTTTTTCAGTACTGTAACAGCTGAAATTTCTGTGTTAAACTTCATATTGTTGTCTTCCATCCACTTGTAGATTTTGTTCATATCTGCTTGTAGAGATCCTATATCTTCTGAGTTTCTTATTTTTTACTGATCTTTGTCATCAGCAAAGGATGTTACTGTGCTGTCTCTGGTAATGTCCTCATCTATGTCAGTTTGCATGATTATGAAGAGTAGTGGAGCTAATACTGTTCCTTGTGGTACTGAGCTGAGGACTTCTGATAAAGATACTCCTTGTACTGTAATGACTTCCCACTGCTCACTAAGGAAATTATATATCCATTTCTCTACTCTTCCTGTTATTCCCATATATTTGTTTATATATTATGATTCCATGGTCACACTTGTCGAATGCTTTGGCAAAGTGTGTGTGTGTGTGTGTGCGCACACAGCCCAGAGTGTAGTGAGTCACTACAATTCTTGTGCATTTGTTCAGATGAGTTTGGTGGAAGATTACATTCTTATTCAAGTGTTTTACTCCTTTTATTATAATTATTGACTAATTATCGACCTCTTGTGAGCCACTTGAAACATCTCTACAAGCAGCATATTAGGGGCCCCTGCCTTAGATAGTCATTGATAGCTACAGCCTGAATGTTTGTGGACAAGAGTTTCTTCCTGCACATTTTTATATGTTTTTACAAGGACAAGGACGTTTACCCCTATCTAAAGACTTGTAACCATTTCAAATAAAATTATAGATATATTTTTACATAAATTCCATTTTAGCAAGAAATTGCAAAAGATTGCTGCACTTTATAAACATTTGAAATCTAACAGTCTATAAGAAATAGCTACTGTAAACTTTAACTATCATTTGCAGAGTGATTAGAGATGTTCTGTACACAAGTAGGGTAAAGCATAAGAAAGCACTTCAAATTTCACTGAGTGTGACCAGATGTAATTTTGTTTTTCTTTTAACAGTTTGGGGCCTTTGGTGAATAAAGTAAAAGAACTTCATGTTTATTCTATTGTTGAAGCCTTATGTGACCATATGGTTAGTGATAGAGAGCAGCTACGAGACATGTCATCACTCGCTTTAAAAACTGTTATCAATGAGCTGCCATCCACATCAACGAGTTTAGTTGGAAATATTTGTAAAAGGGTCACAGACAGACTTTCAGAAGCAATTGTCAAGGTAAATTATTGCATCGAGGCTATATTACTTACAGGTTTGCCAGTGTCATTCCCAGTTTTATAAATTTCCCCCTTCTGCTCACATTTTATTTTTGTTGGAATAAATATATACAGGGTGTCTGAGAATTATCTGTACAATTTTTGGCTGTTATTAAAAGTCAACCATGAAGTGTAGAAATTCCAGTGTTGTCCCATTTTACAGAGAATCTCATTAAGTTTTTTCTGATAAGTTTTGACAAGTTTTTTAGAAATTCCAGTGTGTCCGAACATTATCTGTACAATTTCATCTTTTAATAAAATTCTTGATAACACACGTAAAATTCTTAAACAAGATTATTTAGAATCTGTAGTTTCAAAAGTTTCTTTTATTAAAGTAACGTTGTTACAAACATTCGATATGTGCACCATTAGTGATTCGCAAAACATCCAATCGATACTCCAAATGTTGCCATGTACGCTGCAGCATATCCACATCAATTCACTCAATAGCAGCTGTGATTCTTGCTTTTAAATCATCAATGTCTGTCACCCGCATATTGTACACAAGATCTTTGACGAATCCCCAAAGAAAGAAATCACAGGGTGTGATGTCGGGAGATCTAGCTGGCCAATGAATTGCACCTCCATGGCCAATCCACCTGTTTGGGAATGTCTCATTCAGGGACTTACGGACGATCAAGGCCCAATGTGGCGGTGCGCCATCTTGCTGAAAAATGATGCGTGGATGC